>JACEEZ010007382.1:99492-106992 GCA_016584305.1 Chionoecetes opilio | reverse complement strand
CTTATCTGGGATCCGGTATGGATTTCACGGCAGGATTCCTTAACCCCTTGAGACCCAAAACGTAATTTCCATTGTTATTTGGGTACCATTAGAATATTTTCTTGAATAAGCAATAGTTTATAGATATGACCTGTTTAGTATCCTTGTCCACTAACTAATTTGGTATATTGAGTTACTTTTTCGTAATTTTATGGCTAACAACAGACGATTTTATATAGTAAGGAAAGATCTGGGCGTGAAGGGGTTAATCTATTTGTAACTCTAATAAACCGCTGGGTGGTTACATTTTCCCGCATATTGTCAGTAGGCTTCGTTAAAGATTGGCTTCATGTAAAAATAGAAAATAAGAAACCCAACACAAATTCTTACTGTCCCATTATTTTAGCTCTTTATAATAATAGTAAAAATTATAATAATAATCATAGATATTAATAATAATAATTTATTCTCATCCGAAGGCATGCCGGAGAACACCCTACCCAAAAAAAAAGAAAAAAAAAAGGTATCACTAAAATGCTCAACCTTCCCAAACCAAAATACCCAAGAAAAATAGTTATGCAAAATATCTCCATCAAAATTCTTAAAGATCAACATATTCTTGGTTACCTAAGTGAATGTCTTAGTGGCTACGTGTCTGTCCTGAAGCCATATCCCAGTACAGGTCCTCGCCGCCCTGTCACTGGTGCCGTACGGTATGGGTAAGTATGCGCGTTACACCCCTTGTCCGCCTCACAGAGAAGGGTACGGGGGGGGGAGGGGGGTGTAAGTCAAGGTGGTAAGGGGTACGGGGTGTAAGTCAAGGTGTGAGGTCGTAATTACCGTAGAAGCTGATTGTGGCAATTTTTTACTACTGTGGAGTGTGTGTGTGTGTGTGTGTGTATGTGTATGTGCGTGGTGTGTGTGTGTGTGTGTGTGTGTGTGTATGTGTGTATATGTGTGTGTGTGTGTGTGTGTGTGTGTGTGTGTGTGTGTGTGTGTGTGTGTGTGTATGTGTTGTGTGTGTGTGTGTGTGTGTGTGTGTGTGTGTGTGTGTGTATTGTGTGTGTGTGTGTGTGTGTTGTGTGTGTGTGTGTGTGTGTGTGTGTGTGTGTGTGTGTGTGTGTGTGTGTGTGTGCCTTTGCTGTATAAGACCAAAACCACAAACGGTCCAGGCCACTTCACAAAAGATGGTAAATCAGCTTAAATAAATAAAATTCCTATTATCATTATCAGTATTATATAATCTATGCTATTATTAGACTTATTATCATTATTATTTTCATTATTATTTCTATTTCTTTATCATTTTCTTTATTATTTCTTCCTTATTTTTCTTTCAATATTAGGTAACATTATTTTCTACAGCCAAACGAATTTTCGAGAAACGTAAATTGTTTTTGAAATTTGCCAGAATTACCAGAAGAACAATTTTGCGTCACACAACCATTGTCAGCATGATTCTGCGCAACAACAATCATTATGGGAAAAAATAGTATGGCATGACGTTACAGGAGCATCAACAGAGAGAGAGAGAGAGAGAGAGAGAGAGAGAGAGAGAGAGAGAGAGAGAGAGAGAGAGAGAGAGAGAGAGAGAGAGAGAGAGAAGAGAGAGAGAGATAATAACAACTATTTCACGGGGACTCAGTTCGGCCTTTCTTGTTCAGCGTTGAAAAATACTTGTTAATGCTGTTTGCGTGGTCGAGATTGTCATTAGGGCGGAGGTGGCGCTGTGATGTGACCGCTGACGCCCTACAAGTGTGTGGCTTATTCAGGTCATCTAAGCCCCTACCTCTTCCTCCTCCTCCTCCTCCTCCTCCTCCTCCTCCTCCTCCTCCTCCTCCTCCTCCTCCTCCTCCTCCTCCTCCTCTTCTCCCCCCTCCTCCTCCTTCACTTTTCTTATGTTCTTCCATTTTTCCTCTGGGTCTGATTTCTGTTCTCTCCCCTATTATCACATTTTTTTCATCCGCGTCATAATATTTTGTTTTGATCGGTTTTCCTGCGTTTTCCTCTTTTTCGGATCCTTAGTTATAATGATTTTATCCTGTTTTTCTTCTTCCTCTTCTGTTCTATTTTGTTCCTCCTCCTCCTCCTTCACCTTCTCTTCTTCTTCTTCTTCACTTTTCTTCTTCTTCTTCTTCTCCTCCTAAAAGTCATGTTCTATATTTTCAGAGTTCATTAAATCGTGTCGGTTCTTTACTTCTTATATTTCATTTTTGGGTTTATTCGAAAAAAAAAAAACCAGCTTAATATGTAGTAGTGTCAATGAACTAACTATCCCGTGTTCACCTCTTCATTTTCAAAGAGAGAAACTACAGAAAAGCGAGAGACGCCACCAATTGACGGCACTGGTAAGCAGGACTCGTTGATAAGTACGCAGAAGACATGGATATAAGTCAGCTTACACAACGACAGAGAAAAGGAAAAAAAAGGAACAAAATATAAAGCTGAAAAAGAGAACAAAAAAATATAAAGGCTTTCTATTTCTAGCGGGTGTGATTTCAAGTATATCCAAGTTATAAGATTTCAAGCCCAAGGTTCCCCACTCCCAGTATGTCCCCAGTATAGCCCCAGTATGTCCCCAGTATGTCCCAGTATGTCCCCAGTATAGCCCCAGTATGTCCCCAGTATGTCCCAGTATGTCCCCAGTATAGCCCCAGTATGTCCCCAGTATAGCCCCAGTATGTCCCCAGTATGTCCCAGTATGTCCCCAGTATAGCCCCAGTATGTCCCCAGTATGTCCCAGTATGTCCCCAGTATAGCCCCAGTATGTCCCCAGTATGTCCCAGTATGTCCCCAGTATAGCCCCAGTATGTCCCCAGTATAGCCCCAGTATGTCCCCAGTATAGCCCCAGTATGTCCCCAGTATAGCCCCAGTATGTCCCCAGTATGTCCCAGTATGTCCCCAGTATGTTCCAGTATGTACCCCAGTATGTCCCACTAAGTTCCAGTATGTACCCCAGTATGTCCCACTAAGTTCCAGTATGTACCCCAGTATGTCCCACTAAGTCCCAGTATATACCCCAGTATGTCCCAGTACATCCCCATTATGTTCCAGTATGTCCCCAGTATGTACCCCAGTATGTCCCAGTAATTCCAGTATGTCCCCAGTATGTCCC
The DNA here is from genome assembly GCA_016584305.1 of Chionoecetes opilio. NCBI lineage: Eukaryota > Metazoa > Arthropoda > Malacostraca > Decapoda > Majidae > Chionoecetes > Chionoecetes opilio. The sequence goes on along the minus strand of JACEEZ010007382.1, from coordinate 103,897 downwards.
AGTAGTTCCAGTATGTTCCAGTATGTACCCCAGTATTTTCAAGTATGGACCCCAGTATGTTCCAGTATGTACCCCAGTATGTCCCAGTATGTCCCCAGTATGTCCCAGTATGTTCCAGTATGTACCCCAGTATGTACCCCAGTATGTCCCAGTATGTACCCCAGTTTGTTCCAGTATGTACCCCAGTATGTCCCAGTATGTTCCAGTATGTACCCCAGTATGTCCCAATATGTACCCCAGTATGTACCCCAGTATGTCCCAGTATGTACCCCAGTTGTTCCAGTATGTTCCCCAGTATGTCCCAGTATGTACCCCAGTATGTCCCAGTATGTACCCCAGTTTGTCCCAGTATGTTCCCCCAGTATGTCCCAGTATGTACCCCAGTATGTCCCAGTATGTACCCCAGTTTGTCCCAGTATGTTCCCCAGTATGTCCCAGTATGTACCCCAGTATGTCCCAGTATGTTCCCCAGTATGTCCCAGTATGTACCCCAGTATGTCCCAGTATGTACCCAGTTTGTCCCAGTATGTACCCCAGTATGTCCCAGTATGTGTTCCAGTATGTACCCCAGTATGTCCCAGTATGTACCCCAGTATGTCCCAGTATGTTCCAGTATGTACCCCAGTATGTCCCAGTATGTTCCAGTATGTACCCCAGTATGTCCCAGTATGTACCCCAGTATGTCCCAGTATGTTCCAGTATGTACCCCAGTATGTCCCAATATGTACCCCAGTATGTTCCAGTATGTACCCCAGTATGTACCCCAGTATGTACCCCAGTATGTCCCAGTATGTACCCCAGTATGTACCCCAGTATGTCCCAGTATGTACCCCAGTATGTCCCAGTATGTCCCAGTATGTACCCCAGTATGTCCCAGTATGTTCCAGTATGTACCCCAGTATGTCCCAGTATGTACCCCAGTATGTCCCAGTATGTTCCAGTATGTACCCCAGTATGTCCCAATATGTACCCCAGTATGTTCCAGTATGTACCCCAGTATATCCCCAGTATGTTCCAGTATTTACCCCAGTATGTCCCAGTATTTACCCCAGTATGTCCCAGTATGTACCCCAGTATGTCCCAGTATGTACCCCAGTATGTCCCAGTATGTACCCCAGTATGTCCCAGTATGTACCCCAGTATGTCCCAGTATGTACCCCAGTATGTCCCAGTATGTACCCCAGTATGTCCCAGTATGTACCCCAGTATGTCCCAGTATGTACCCCAGTATGTCCCAGTATGTTCCAGTATGTACCCCAGTATGACCCAGTATGTACCCCAGTATGTCCCAGTATGTACCCCAGTATGTCCCAGTATGTTCCAGTTTGTTCCAGTATGTACCCCAGTATGTACCCCAGTATGTCCCAGTATGTACCCCAGTATGTCCCAGTATGTCCCAGTATGTCCCCAGTATGTCCCAGTATGTCCCAGTATGTCCCCAGTATGTCCCAGTATGTCCCAGTATGTACCCCAGTATGTCCCAGTATGTCCCAGTATGTACCCCAGTATGTCCCAGTATGTCCCCAGTATGTCCCAGTATGTTCCAGTATGTACCCCAGTATGTCCCAGTATGTACCCCAGTATGTTCCAGTATGTACCCCAGTATGTCCCAGCATGTACCCTAGTATGTCCCCAGTATGTCCCCAGTATGTTCCAGTATGTCCCCAGTATGTCCCCACACGACAATCTCATTACCAGGTCTAGTAATCTGTTGTGTTGGCGCGGCTCTCGGCATGATTGAATTAATGTGTTTGGGACCTTATGTGGAGTACGTCTCACGCCAGTACACAGAGACAAGGACGGGGATGCGTTTTATGTGTTTTATATATAAAGTACGTATCAGGGTCAGCAGCATTTGCGAGGGTCTGCTTGATATGCTCTTTTGACGGTCTTCAATTTGTTCCATATATGGTAGTAGGCGAGGTCATCTAGCCCTAGCGACAAGGCGCGTTTTATGCCAGTCACACACGTTAAAGAAGATTAATGTATTTGCAAACATGTTCACTTTTTGTATTAGACTGCACATGTCAGCTGTGCAACCATGACCTACTCAATAGCTTTTGCAGTCATGGTTGCTTAGACTTCAACCCTCTTCCCTTCCTCCCTCCTTGCCCTCCCTCCCTTCCTCCCTCTTCTTGCTCTTCCCTCCTTACCCTCCCTCCCTTCATACCTCTTCCTTACCTCTATGCCGGACCAGGAACTATGTAAATGTTATGAAAGTACGAGGACATTGTTAAGTAGGTCTATACGGGTTTAGAGATCTAGTAAACCTGATGATGTGGGGATAATATGATTGTGAGTAGATAGCGGCGGAGTGCTTTGATGAGAGAGAGAGAGAGAGAGAGAGAGAGAGAGAGAGAGAGAGAGAGAGAGAGAGAGAGAGAGAGAGAGAGAGAGAGAGAGAGAGAGAGAGAGAGAGAGAGAGAGAGAGAGAGAGAGAGAGAGAGAGGAAGTAAACAACATACACACACACACACACACTCCCACGGTGACATATAATTCGTTATGGCTTCATCTTTAAATAGAAAACTCAACTTAGTGACAACGAACATTATCTCTCCTTCCCCTATCTGTATTTCCCATATTCTCCCTCCACTGTATTATATTCCTTCAGCGCTATCTCTTATCGCCTCACATCTATTCCTTACTGTCAAAATATGCGTTCCATCCATCGTTTTGATTGGAATGGACTCAGTCGTGGTAGTTACGTGCGGAGTCAATAGGGAGTTTTAAAAGGAGGCTGGATAATTTCATGGATGGGAATGAAAGGTGGATGTAGGTAGTGTTAAGTAACAGGAACTACCACGTGTAGGTCTCACGGCCTCTTGTAGCTTCCTTATTTTCTTATTATGTTCTTATGTTCTTATGTTCATCTCTCTCTCACATACATTCACGAGGCAGGCAGGTGTTAGGGGATTGGAGAAAAGCAAACCCGTCCCTACAAGCGGTCGTTCAGTGAGGCTTCTATACATCGCTGGAGGGACAGTTTTTATCTATGTTGTGATCTTTCCCTGGCCATGTGTACTGTAGGGTGTCAAAAGCGGCTGTGTCGGGCTTCAACGCCTTAGTGACTCATCTTTCCCTGGCCATGTGTACTGTAGGGTGTCAAAAGCGGCTGTGTCGGGCTTCAACGCCTTAGTGACTCATCTTTCCCTGGCCAGGTGTACTGTAGGGTGTCAAAAGCGGCTGTGTCGGGCTTCAACGCCTTAGTGACTCATCTTTCCCTGGCCATGTGTACTGTAGGGTGTCAAAAGCGGCTGTGTCGGGCTTCAACGCCTTAGTGACTCATCGTTACCTGCCTGGCGAAGCTCTCCAACCAGACATGCGGCCTATTATAGGATCTGGCGGGGCTTCTGGTGCTGTGGCGAGTGTTAGTGTGATTGTGTGAGGCTGCGTGCACTGAGGGAAGGGCTATTAGAGGGATCATATGAACATGAGAACATAAGAAAATAAGGAAGCTACAAGAGGCCATGAGACCTACACGAGATAGTTCCTGTTACTTAACTCTACCTACATCCACCTCTCTTCCCTATCCATGAATTTATCCAGACTCCTTTTACAGACACCTATAGACTCTGCATTGACCACCTGACGACTGAGTCCATTCCAATCTTTCACCACCCTATTTGTGAACTAGTTTCTCCCTATTTCCTTTTTAAATCTACGCTTTTCCAGCTTGAATCTGTTACTTCTTGTTCTACCCTGGTTAATAGCCTAAGAACTTTTCCTACATATCAAGGAATAGCTAACCCGAACTGAGGTAGATAGACACATCCGCATTTTTTTTGCTTTACGCCAAATTATAGCCCTTGATCTACTTCATATTTACTTCTCTATTCATGTTGCAGTTATTTGCTATAGTTTTCTAGTTATTGAAAAAAAAGGTGATTTTCCCCCAAAAATTCAAGGCATACCCCTTGCACAATTTCCAATATTTTTTGAAAAATAGATTTGTTTGAGAATTTTTTCCTAGCAGTTTTCGGGCATGCTGAACACGAATATGGAGTCAGTTTTCAGTTACAATGATTAGAAGTCCCTATTTCAGCCAATTCACAATGACATGATACTTCCAGATATTCTTTAAAAACTTTAAAAAAGAGAGAGAGAGAGAGAGAGAGAGAGAGAGAGAGAGAGAGAGAGAGAGAGAGAGAGAGAGAGAGAGAGAGAGAGAGAGAGAGAGAGAGAGAGAGAGAGAGAGAGAGAGAGAGAGAGAGAGAGAAAAAGAAAAAGAAAAAAAGAAGAAGGAATATTTCATGGGCTCCCAGTGTCAAAATAAGTGTGACGTTTCAGACCTTGACAACTCCTTCCTACCCTCGCCTGACATTTGACGCTCCATGTCGTGACGGCGGCAGGTGTCACATGTGTCAAGCTATATAATGTCAGTGGACTCTTTCGGGGAATATGC
>JACEEZ010007382.1:71992-94492 GCA_016584305.1 Chionoecetes opilio | reverse complement strand
TGCGTAGTGAGGAAGGAGGAAGGGGAGGAGGAAGGAGGAGGAGGAGTAAAGGCTAGTAGCATTTTGTTCAAGTAAATCTATGAACGGAAGGGAAGCGGTTAGATATTTGATTAGATGATGACGGGATTTCAAGGAAGCTGAAAGACTACTTACTATAATACATACGTCAGGGTAAAAAAATTCCTATGACAATGATTACGAGAAAAAAAAAGGAAATTTCAAGATAGATGAAGTTTATCTTATCTTGCGTCCTTCCGTTGCCTTTCCTGACCACATTTATATAATTATTTATAATTATTTTTTGACGTAGGAGCCTATAGCGTCTGTAGGATATTTTTCTTTTTTCTTCATGTACGGAATATAGAACAAAAAATGAGGATTTGAAAATGAATTAAGTTTAGTATAGCTATTTGCATTGAATCCAATTTTTTTGAAGTATTTCCCTACTGCAATTTATTATCTTCATACTTTTGTAGATCTGGTTTGATTTGTAAACATAAAGAGAGAGAGAGAGGAGGAGAGGAGAGAGGAGAGAGAGAGAGAGAGAGAGAGAGAGAGAGAGAGAGGAGAGGGGAGAGAGAGAGAGAGAGAGAGAGAAGAGAGGAGAGGAGAGAGAGAGAGAGAGAGAGAGAGAACGGTAGGAAGGAGAAGTAGGTAATTGGGGACATTAGAAATAGGATGAGAGGAAAAAGAAGTGGTTAGAAAGAGAGAGAGAGAGAGGAGAGAGAGAGAGAGAGAGAGAGAGAGAGAGAGAGAGAGAGAGAGAGAGAGAGAGAGAGAGAGAGAGAGAGAGAGAGAAAAGGTTTAAGATCACTTCGTCTAGCATTTCGAGCGGCAGTGAAGGGGTCTTGTCAGTGAAGCGATTCATTTTCGGGTCGATGGCATACCTTTCCAGCTGACTCATGGCACCAGGTGGGGACGGGGTTGACTCAGAGCGAGGGTGAGTCAGGCCAGTCGTCCAGCGGCCACCGAATACCTGTGGAGTGAGTGTTGCTGGGATCTCCTGGCCAGCGAGACAAGGAGCCAGACGGAGAGGCAGAGAGTGACTAATTTACAGCTTTAGAGAGAGATGGATGGATAGGTGATGTAGAGATGCAAAGATAGACAAATAAAGCTAGAATGATTGATATATATTTAACTCCTTGAGGTCCAGAACGTTATTTCCATTGTAATTTGTGTACCATTAGACGATTTTGATTAATATAAGCAATGTTGTATTGATATGAACTGTTTAATATACATGTCCACTAGCTAATTTGGTATATTAAGGTACTTTTCGTAATTGTATGGCTAACAACAGATGATTTTATATAGATGGCAAAGGAAAGATCTGGGCGTAAAGGGGTTAAGAATTGACTGACTCACTGATCTAATGACTACTAATACATTACATAACTCACTAGAGAGAAAGATGTATGGATAGGTAAGTGTGGGGATGCAAAGATAGACAAATATAGATAGAATGATTGATAGATAGTTAAGGATTGCCTGACTCACTGATCTAATGAGGCTAATGACAACTAATACTTTACATAACTCACTATAGAGAAGGATGGATAGGTAGGTGTAGAGGTGCAAAGATAGACAAATATAGATAGAATGATTGATAAATATTTAAGAATTGACTGACTCACTATTTAATGACTACTTCACTAATACTTTACGTAACTCACTAGGCAGCTGTTTGGCTTGATGACTCACCACCATGCTTGCCCCTCCTGATTGGAGTGATAAAAAGACACTCACTACGTACGTACATGCATACCAACTAAAAGACAGAAAGATAAGCAGATACACGTAGACGACGGGCTAGAAAAGGAGATAACGACAGTACGCCATGACACACACATTCATAGCTGATAGTGTGTGTCATCAGGAAGTCCAGAACGGCACATTTTTTTTTGTTTTTTGCATTACAAAGGACTGGCCAAGGGCAATGCAAAAAAAGTAATATAAAGCCTGCTTAATAGGCCCATAGACGAGTATAAATCCGCGAGGGCATAGATGCTACACACCACCAGTATTTTCATCTCAGGTTGGATAGAATATTGCTAATGCTGGCTTTGTAATGAAACCTCTTCTGCTGCTGTATTGGTTCATTAATATAAGTAGATAATTTTCTCATGTGTTTTTGATAACAAAGATAAAGATTCATCCTAAAATAAGCATTGATCAAAATAATTCAGAGCACGCCACTAAATCATGAATATTTGTATCAAGGACTAGAAATATACAACTTTTCCTACACAGAGACAACTTTCTTGATTTATTCATTTATATAAATGCAAATGCACTTACCCATCAAATGTTATTGTAAATGGATGGATCTACAATTTTGTGCCCGTCATTTCCACTTGTCTAACGAAAAAAAACCTTTCGGATTTCTGCCTGCTCAAAAATATTCCAAAATTGACGACGATCAGGTTTTTGTTATTTTGCCGCAAAACTGTGAGTGGTAGAAGAAAACTTACCGAAGTAACAAGAGTTCATCTTGAGGTGTTCTACATGATGCAATAATCGGTTTATCAAAACACCTCATGGTTGTCGAGAAAAGTAAAATTTTGTATAAATGTACGAATATGCTATTTTCTCGGTTATTTACCAATCAATATATTTTTGCTTTACGCCAAATGATAGCCCTTGATCTACTTCATATTTACTTCTCTATACCTCTTGCACGAATCTGCCTAATGTATTTAGTTAATGAAAAAAACGTCATTTAAAAAAAATCAGGGCATACATACCCCTTGCAAAATTTGCAATATTTTTAGAAAAATAGATTTGCTTAAATATTTGTTCCTAGCAGTTTTCGGGCATGCTGAACACGAATCTGGAGTCAGTTTTCAGTTACAAGGATTAGAAGTCCCTATTTCAGCCAATTCACAATGACTTGATACTTCCAGATATTCCTTAAAAGACACAAATAAGACAAAACTTACTACAAGACATAAAAATATGATAAGCATTGCTAGATTAATCATTACTTCAATGCAATGATCAGTATTAGTATTTTCAGTATCAGTATTATTATTATTAATCCCTATTTGAGCCACCCATGCGATTGTCAAAGTACTTATAAAAACCTAGGAATACTATAGCAAACCTGTGGGACTTCTAATGCCCTCCCATGACTCCTGTAGGATGAGTGAAGGAGCGAAGAGGCCCGTGAAGGAATCTGAATGATTGTATACAAAGCAAAGGATACTTAAAAATAATAGTTCTTCCTCCTCCCATTTCCTCTCCTCCCTTTCTTCTCCTCCTTCCTCCCCCTCCTCTCCTTCCTTCCTTGTCCCACCTCCTTCCTTCTCCTCCCCCTCTCTCCTCCTTCCTCCTCCTCGTCCCTCCTTCTCCCCCGCTTCGTCCTTCTCTCCCCTTCTTCCTCCTCCCCCTCCCGCCTTCTTCCTCCTATCGTATTTATACGATGATTATAAATCATCATATATCAGATCACGCTGGGCAGCCGCGGCACGCACCGCATGGGAGAGGTCGGACTCCCACTAGTAAGGCTAAGGATAATTCAAACTTGCTCGAATTATGGAAAGTTATTGAAAAATTTGAACTGGTCTGAAACAGGTCGAATTATCCGAAGTTTGAATTATACGGGTTCGATTTAGAGAGGGTTTACTGTAATTTGAAAGTGATATTATGTGCTCTTAGAGAAGTTGAGATGTATGAATATTTCCGCTGCGTATTTTACTCGAGACTGNCTCAATATCTTTTCAAACTAACCTATCCCTTCCCGGGTAACTCACTGACTCATGCGCATCCCTTCTCTGTCACGAACCTGCTGTCGAATGCCTATTGACTGTCACACACCAGATTTTACCTTCGGTAATGTTATCGTCTACGTCTTACCTCCGTATCTTCTTTGCAGCCCCGAGAGTACCTGAAATGAGTTTGTGCACACAAACATGGTCATTGTTTACCTTTATCTCCTTCGGGCGGGCTCCATGATCAACTACCTTCCATTCACCAATCCCTGGTGATTTACTAGGAACCTTAGTAGTCAGCCCGAGGCACGTCCCGCTCTGGTACCCCTCCAGGTACATCCCTCGCATGTGCCCCTCCACTCACTCCACTTGGACCTTCACCTCCACACTTAAGAGAACGTATCTCTATTTCCTGCTTCTTCACCACGCTTTTCAAATCGTTCATTCATTTGCAAAACTCCTTTTCAGGTCTTCGATCCCAGAATAGTCTAAGCGCCACTCCACACCCTTCACTACACTCTCCCTCGACCCTTCTCCCTCCCTCTACCACACTTGTTTTCACCTCAGCCTCCTTCACTACTACCACACTACCACTCTCCACCACAGCAGAAGCACACAACACCACCTCTCTCTCCGCCTCAACCAAAACACTCTCCATCGAAGACGTAGCCATTCTAATCCCGAGAGCTCAACCAACACAACCTCACTCCTTGGAGACCTCAGGTCAAACTGGAACACAACTAGTAAACACAATTACAAATTGTGTTCAGTAGTCTACTGCTCAACACAGATCACTCGAGGCCCCCCTTAGTAATACACCACCGGCGATTCTGCATTCTCTGCCCGACCTCTCATTAGTAATATGGCTGCATTAGACACACGGTGAATTTTGCATTCCCTTTCTTGGAAAAAACTTCATCTTATGTGCCGGCAAATACGGTATATATATATATATATATATTATATATATATATATATATATACACACACAAACCTCGATTTCCTGGACCTCGATTTCCCGGATATCGGATTTGCCGGACAAAATCCGAGGTCGGGGATATGTCAGTCTCTCGGACATATTTTCTTTTCTTTTTTATAACTTTGAAATGCCTGGTCCTGTTCGTAAATTGACCAAGTGTCCGGCGGTCCGAGCATCTCCTGTCACCCCTGGTCAGTGTCCGCACCTCCCACCAGGTGGCAGCATGCTCAGCGGCGTATTGTTTTACATTTGGGCACACTAACATTCACGGTTCACCTGCACAGCCTCCGTCAGTCACCTGATTCCCACTGCCCCTGGTGCAAGAACATGTCTGAGACTATTAAACACTTTCTGCTGCCTCCCGCCAGGTGGCAGCATGCTCAGCGGTCGTATTGTTTACATTTGGGCACAAAAACACTCACGGTTCACCTGCAGAGCCTCGTTAGTCCCCTGACCCCCACTGCCCTGGTGCAGGAACGTCTCTTGAGACTATTGAACACTTTCTGCTGCCTCCCGCCAGGTGGCTGCATGCTCAGCGGACGTAAAAGTCCACGGCGGGGTAGTTGATATTGGCGGTTGCCGGACAGTAAATACTAGAGTAGGATAAACGTCCGGGGGTGGGCAATGGCATCGGACGGATTTTTTTGTTTAAAAAAAAAAAAAAATTATACTTGCGATTCCCGGACTTTTGCGGTTCCCGGACCAGTGCTCCCCCCTATTAGTCCGGGAAATCGAGGTTTGTGTGTGTGTATATATATATATATATATATATATATATACACAGGTAGGTCCCGAAGATACGAGCAGTTAGGTTCCACCTGGTATACTCGTAAAGCGAATTACATAACTAATGGTAAAATATAGGTTTGGTTCCAGGACCCCATCAGACATGTTTTTCAAGCTAAAATAAACTACACTACCCTCCCGAGTTTCACGCTATGCGAGTTTCGCGATCCTCGAGTTTCGCGCTGAGTCCTAAATTCTTACCATCCCGAGTTTCGCGTTTTTTTTTTTTTTTTTTTTTTTTTTTTTTTTTTTTTTTGGTGTGTGTGTGTGTGTGTGTGTGCCTACAGCGCCGTTAGGCAGTGACCTCCAGGAGTGGGATGGTAGGCCCTGGAGATTAACTTGAGGGCTGTGATGGTTGGCCCTCGCCCATGGTGGCGCAGACAGAATTTCTATTGTGACGCCTGTGATTAGAGGCTCATGCCGCCCCCTGTATCCTCCGATGCACTCGCAATCGAAGGTAGAGTTAATGGGCAGCGTGTGGGTGTTCTTAGGCCACTCAACAGTGCAGAGGAAGATTTTAAGTGGATTTTACAGCCCTCATCAAGGATCGAACTCGGATCACCGAGAATGCCACTCGGAGACTTCTTCTTCTTCTTGTGACCTTTTCTGCTTAGTATCACTTTGTAGGTCGTCTGTCAAGCTCGTGCTCGAGCTTGACATATATCTTGACGCTACCCACTCTGCTACCGCCTCCCATAAGAGACGTACGGGACACGTCTTCCTTCCTTCCTGCTTAGTATAGTATTATAATAGGCTTAGTATAGCTGTATGTAGTTTTGCTTTGTTTTTTTCCATTTGTCTGTGTTTTTCTCTACAGGAGCAGCCGGTGTCGCATAAGATAGGTAACACCTCGAAATAAGTAGCACCTTACCTTACTATTTACCACAAAATACTCCTTTATAAGTGATTAACCATGACGTGTGTGGTACTGTGGTTTCTGGAGGTACTGGAGGAGACAGGAGAGAAGAGAGGAAGGCATTGTGACAGTGTTATTATCGTATAACACTCACACAACCATCAGCTGACAAGATATGTGTCAAGCTCACTCACTCAGACCAAAACAGCATCTGCTGGGTGACTCCCAACTCAAGCTCAATCTCAAGCTCCTCTCCTCCCTCCTCTTCTCTATGTAGTGTTGGCCGAAGCCACCACCCCGGGAGGCGGGTCACAAATCTAGGCTACACCCAGTACCCATTCACTGCTGGGTGGACAGGGGCTTGGGGCATTTTCAGGATATTTTTTTGGGAAAAAGTGCGTCTTATAAGCTGTAAATACGGTAGGTACACAGCCCTCAAGTTAACCTCCAGGGCCTACCATCCCACCCCTGAGGTCACTGCATAATGGCGCTGTAGGCACCACGCACACACACACACACACACACACACACACACACACACACAAAAAAAAAAAAAAAAAAAAAAAAAAAAAAAAAAAAAACACGGACTAAATAAGCATTTTTACAGGGTTTATAATACCCGAGTTTCGCGATCCGCGAGTTTCGCGCTATGCCTCCGGAAGAAAGCAAGCGCGAAACTCGGGAGGGTAGTGTATACCAAACACAACAAACACACAGCGTCTATATTACCCACACTGTACTACCTATTCTGTAGAAAAAGCATTCTGAAAGAGAAAATAGCACACAAAATACACCCCTCCACCACACCACCACACAAAACAAAGTGAATTAAGAGTGTGACAGCACAGTAGGACAGAGCATAAATAAGTCACAATAAGCACATTAAGTAAACCAGCAAATCACACAAAATCGACTCACAAGGCACAATACAAGCAAAAAAGACATTGTACTGTAGGGGACGCCGCGTGATACAAGAGAGGGTAGGGTAGGTAAGGGACAAGGGAGGGGTGCGCAGACCTCTTCCACTGCCCACAAACTCGTCTCTGCTGCATCTGAATCATTGTACATCATCATACAGCCCAGATGCATACGTGGTAGGGCGCGCATTTTGAACTTAGTAATTTTACTCACCCCAGTTTGAATGTCGTAGCATTGCATTTTCGATCTCGTATATTGAAAATAGACCCTAATTTACCCAGCTCGTATCATTGATTTCTCGTATAGCGAATGCTCGTATAACGGGACCTCCCTGTATATATACATATATATTATAATTACTATATATAGATATATTATATATATATATATATATATATATATATATATATATATATATATATATATATATATATAATATATACAAGTAAAACCCTCTCATATTCGGACTAATTGGGCCAAGGTGTAGTCCGAGTAATGCAGGGATAAAATAATAATAATAATAAAATAAAAAATAAATAAAAAATTCTAGGTTGGTATAGACAATTTCTAAGTCATGCAAATATCAATAAACATAAGATAAATCATGTAAATAAATAAATCTACAGTAAAAATACACATACAGTAGTGTACAGGAGTAGTGTACAGTACTATCAGTCCTACGTCTGGCAGCGGCAGCCGGCAGCAGTATCATAATGGCGGAGATTTCCTCCTCCTCCTTGGTGTTACCAAGTTAACTTCCTAACTAAGGAGGCTTGCTGGATACAGTAGTAAGGGCAGGTAGTATCTAGGCGGTGGGCGAGCGGGTGGTAGCTGGAGATACCATCTCCGTTGCTGGATCTGGGTCCAAGGTCAATGTCCTCAGATCACTCACCAATACAACATTTGGACACAACAAAGAAACCACAATTACAGTATACAATGTATATGCTCAGTGATGGATCATAAATGCTCTGCCTGGCTGCCTGGGCCTCTAACCTCACTGACTCGACTCGCATCATGACACCCTACCTACCCCTGAAAAAAAAAAAAAATAAAGAAAAAGTCGGAGGTAATAAAAAAAACAAAAAAAAAAAAATAAAATAAATAAAATAAAAAAAAAAAAAAAAAGGGTCCGAATAATTGTCCGAAGTCCGAATAATGAGCGGTCACCGAGAATCCGATGAGGGGTTTACTGTATAGTATATAATATATATATATAGTTCTATAGTTATATATATACAGGGATGGTTCCCGTTAATATGAGCACATTCGGTATACAAGAATCCGAGATACTAGAGTGTGTAAATTCACGAGCGTCTATTTTAATATTAGGAGACACGAAAATTCCAATGATAGTAGCATTCAAACTGGGTTGAGTAAAATTATCAAGTTCAAAATGCGCGCACCTACCACTTCCCAGGCTGGACAAAGGGGGATTTGGTTGTCCTTCGATCGGCCTTGAATATTTGGGGTAATTAGACAGGTGTAGCGGCCCCACACCTTGGGACCGCAGTAAGGTCACCCTAGCAAGGCGTGACCTGAAGCGGTAATTAAGCATATTGGCGCAGCTGACCTTTAGGGTAATTGAGTGTGCAGCCCCAGCCTTGGACCGCCTACACTACCTTCTCTGTATCACGGCAGCGGGTCCCAACATTTAAAACGTCTTTTTTGCTTGTTTGTATGCATGTTTTATGTTTAATAATGTGCAGTTATGTTATTTGTGGGTGGTATTTCTCTTTGCAGAATGCTTTTGCTATAGGAATATGGTTAGACAGTGTGGGTAATATAGACGCTGTGTGTTTGTTTTGTGTGTTTGCTATAGTTTATTTTATAGCTTGAAAAAACACGTTTTTTTATTATTATTTTTTTTTTTTTTAATTGATGCGGGTCCTGGAACCAACCTATATTTTACCATTAGTTATGCGGTGTCGTTATACAGATGCTTCGCTTACGAGCTATGCCAGGTCGGAAGTTACCTAACTGCTCGTATCTTCGGGGAACCTCCTGTATCATAGTAAGAAATATAGATATATATATATTCTACCTATATATTATTATATGATATAAGTTATATATATATATATACATATATGAGGGTACGCCGTATAACAAAAATTTCTTTTCTCAAACTTTGGCATGCCAATTTCCTATGTAAAATGAATTCTAAGACGATTTTATCTCTGTCCATTTTGCATTTGAGCAATTCTTACTATTGCAAAACTCGCACTTTTATATTTGCAACCCTTATCGAATAATGCCTTAAATGAGTACGGCAGTGTCCGGTTGGTCCTGTGTATTGAATCATGCACAATATGAGTTCAAATGGACTAGCGTGGTAAGCTCTGCTGATCAGTTGGTTCATCAGCACTACATCAACAGTGTCACAGCCTCTACAGTTGGCCTAGACGTGTCCATCCTGGCCTCTTCGACCGAAGGCACAGGGCATGGTCTCCGGTGTTGCCCGAGGCCCGGATGAACGCCGTCTTGGCCGGCTGCGCAGGCCTCTGTCACCTGTTCACGACTCTTTCGGTGCTCTGAGTGTGGATAGAGAAACTCCCGGAACTCGTACGGCTTGGACCAGATCTCTGATCTGCTCCCCGGACAGTGAACAGGTGAATGCCGGCCGGCACCTGGCCAGGCTGCCAAAGCTGATCAGCGCCTGAAAGCTGGTGGCTGAGAAAGTTCAGCTTGGTGTGATGCCGAGGTATCTTACCACTGGTGTCCTCCATATTCCTCGCCAGCCCTCAGCTTCAAAATATGGGTCACGGCGAACCTGCGGTCATCCTCACTCTGACTCGCACATTCAGCAAGAAGGGACACATTCTGAGTGTGCGAACCTATGCTCTGTTCCGCACGTAGAGGTCAAAGCTGATTTTGACCTTCTTGGGCTGCGACCTCATACTCTGAGCTGCGTCAGGACGTGTGCTTGGGGCCGTTCCTCCTGGATCTGTGGTTAAACCTTGATGTCGTAGTAGAGTTTGAAGTACTACCTGCAGGCATGTACTTGGACTAGGTTTCCAGGGGGTTTCACAGTTCCTTTGCAGGTCAGTCCATGCTTTTGGTACACATGTACACGAGCAACTGGGTGTGAGTTAGCCATTGGAGTGGGACACCTTGTCCACACTTGATCTCCTGCAGCTCAGGTGGAGAACGCCCCGCTTCACAGCTGGACAAAGCTGGTAGGAGAATGCTGGTCAGTGGGACATGTTTATTGACCAGGATATACGCCGGTATCCCGATGTAAGATCTTTCACCGCCTGGCACTCCTCTGAACTCTGCGTTGTACTGCATCTATCACGCTGGACAGCACATACGCCCACACTGACGTGAAGCCAGTGTCAGATTGAGGTAGGCAGTCGATGCGGTGATAAAGGGGCGCAGGGGCAAACTCGCTTTGTGGCATACACGTCTAAACTCCAGAAGAGCTTGCGCCAGCATTCTCTCCAAATGGGAGTGAAGTATCACCCTTCCACCTCCGTGTTGGACACTGTTGAAGTCACCTTGCAGTACGATAAGTGAGTACGGTGGAAAGTCGTAGTGTACACCACATATACATAGAGAGCCCCTGAAAGCCACCTTCGAACGCAGGCTCTCAGGTGGACAACGGGTCCTCTCGAGTACAAAGATGCCAAATAGGTTACTTCCAGAGGCTCCTCTGTCACACTTGACACATGCACTCCTACCCTGATCGACACGCTTGGGTGCAGTTTTATGCCCAATATGCGTGTCGAGGCACCAATCGCCGGTCTTGTCACTTCCTCCCATGCGTAACCTCAATCCATATTGTATTTGTGGTTACCTGGTTAGGTACGATCGATATAACACAAAAAAAATCAGTTTTTCTCAACACATTTGTGCATGCCCCCCCCCCAATTTTCCCTATTGTAAATGGAATTTCTAAGACGATTTGACTCTGTTACCATTTTTGCATTGTGAAACTATATTCTGTTACTATGCAAAAACACACTTGTTTAAAGTCTATGTTGTTTAGCATATAAGTAAAATGTTCATTTTTGCCATAGCAAAGAAGTGACTCAAACCAAAAAGTTGAAGAAGACACCACCTTAAAATTCCATTTTAACATAAGAAACATTTAAAAGAAAACATATAGACCACATTCAAAAATAATCTAGTATTTCACTTTTCACATCTGGACCTACGGCCAGTACCTAAATTATATATAATATATACACACACCAAATGACCTCAATTTTCCCGGAGATATCGGATTTGCGGACCAAAATCCGAAGGTCCTAGGATGTTTCAGTCTCTCGGACAATTATTATTATTAATTACTATTATGTAGTTGCAAGCATGTCTGTTCGTAAATTGACAAGGTTGTCCGGCAGGTCCAGAGCGTCTCCTGTCACTCCGTCTGGTCACACAGTGTACCCGCGCCTCCCGCCAAGGTGGAAACACAGCAGTCAGCGGTCGTATTCGTGCTACATTTGGGCACAACAACATGGCAACGGTTATCACCTGCACAGCTCCGTCAGTCACATGACACCCACTGCCCTGGTGCAAGAACATTCTGAGACTAAACTTGAACATTATGACTGCCCCCGAAACAGGTGGCCGACATGACCTCAGCGGTCGTATTGTTGACATTTGGGCCACACGACACTCACACGGTATCAACCTGACAGCCTCCGTTAGAATATCCCATGAACCCACGACTGACCCCATGTGTCCAGGCAACGTCTCTTGAGACTATTGAACACTTCTAGCTGCCTCCCGCCAGGACTGGCTGCATGCTCAGCTGAAAGTAAAAGTCCGCGGCTGGGGTAGTTGAAATGTATTGTCGAGTTTGACCGGTTGCCGCGACAGTAAATACTACAGTAGTAGGATAATACGTCCAGCGTGCAGTGGCGGGTAATGGCTTCGGACTTTTTCATTTTTTTATACCTTTCGAGTCCGATCAGGACTTTTGCGGTTCCCTGGACAGTGCGTCCCGCCCTATGTAGTCTGGGAAATCGAAGGTTTGTGTGATTATACAGGGAGGTCCCGTTATCAGGGAGCATTCGGTATTACGTAGAAATTCCGATGATACGAGATGTTGTAAATACGGGTCTACTTTCACTATAGCCTGCAAGATAAATGGTTTGATAACTGGTTTGTATCGGAGACTGGAGAGTGCACAGCTGAAGTGTGGGGCAGGCCGTATCCAGCTTCTTTCTGTGAAACAGAGTTGAGGCAAGGGTGCGTCCTTGCCCCCAGTCACTTTTCACCGCTTGTAGGAATGGGTATGGACACAGGTATTGTAGATCAAAGTGAGATTGTGGAGCATCCGTCGGCAACACCAAGATACACTGATCTTGATTTTGCCGATGATGCACTATAAATCTTTGCTGAGTTGCTGAGAGTCCTGGATGATGGCTCTCGAGCCGCTGCACGAGAGATAGCAACGACCTTGGGACTATTGAGGAGTCTACGCTGGCTCAGACCAAGGTCAGTGTTTGGAGACTACTAGATATGTAAGCAGTACACAGTCTGTTCATGCGTGTGGCGAGGAATATGAGATTCTTGAGAAAGTGTTACACATACCTGTGGTATGCGCAGTCTCAGAGACGGCGGGTCACGGTCATAGAAGTCTTACGGGGGATTAGCAAGCCACGGTGTTATGGACTCGCTCAGCGGGGAGTATTTGGCGTTGTTGGACCCTGTGCAGTAGAGGACAAAAGATCCGGATCTTCAAAGTCGCTGTGATCATACTCGTCTTACTCTGACGCAGTGAGACATGGACACTAAATAGTGACTTGAAGGAGACGGAAATCAATGCCCTTTGGTAATAAGTGATGCTTCGTAGAATCACGGGGACTCTGGGAATGATTAGGGTCAAATCGCTGATTGCACCGTGAGACTGAAATCGAGGCCTATATACCTGCCATAGTCTGTCACGCACAGCGCAACATTTGGCTGATAGTGGCATGTTGGAAGCTACCCTGAAACCGATCCTTCCCCACGGGTTGTATTCTAGTATAGAGACCAACCACAGCGTGAGGAGCCAAGGGGGGGAGATGGGTAGGGGGTGCGCTGCCACAAGCTCGTGGCTGGGGCAGTTGATGATTTGTATCTTGTGCCACAAGAGCTGCTTGGATATGGAAAGGAGCCAGCATGGATACTCAGCGCGTTGAGGGGAGGTGACCACCGGGAGTGGGGCGTGCGTAGGGTGGGCGGAGGCAGACTGCGCCCCCAAGTGCGTATGCCCACCAAAATGTATTTGAATTGGTCAATATACAATGAGAACTGAAAATCTATGCGACGACATTCAGACGACACTGGAGTGAGTAAAAATTATCAAGAGATTCAAAAATGCGAGCGCCCTACCACTCCTAGGCTGGACATATATGGGGAATTTGGTTGACCCAGTGAGTTCAACCCATAGAGCAAGCCGTGAGACCTGAAGGGTAAATTAAGCATATGGCGCAGCCTGACCTTTAGTGGTAATGTAGCAAGGTGTTTGTAGGGGCCTACAGACCTGGAACCGCGTACACTACAACTCTCTTGGATGAAAACGTGAGTCCCATACATTTACAATGTCTTATTTTTGCTTTGATATCATGCATGTTTTATGTTTAATCTAATGTGCAGTTAATTGTTATTTGTGTGCTATTTTCTCTTATGCAGAATACTTTTATACAGAAATGGTAGTACAGTGTGGGTAATATAGACGCTGAGGTGGTGTGTTGGTGCTTGCTATAAGTATTTTAGCTTGAAAAACTAGTCTTTTTTTTTTTTCATCTTTTTTTTGTTAAGGATGGGTCCTGGAACCAAAACCTATATTTATTTACCATTAGTTATGTGTCGTAAAACGAAGATTTCGCTACGAGTATGCCAGGTGGAGAGACCTAACTGCTGAATCTTCGGACATACCGTGTATATAGATATACAGTCGACCCGTCGATTTAGAACGGACCTCGCTTTAAAGGACTTCAAGATTTAACGGACCCATTCGCGAGACAAATTGCGGGCAAGAATGGCAGATCAGACTGAACGTTATCACCGCTCGAATCGTCTAGCTCAGAACATAAATGTTTTAAGATTTTATTTGGAATGCTTAGGATTTTGAAGAAGTTTTGAATATATCAGATATTAAGAAGTTAAGTAGGAGCCTGTGTGCTAGGATTAGTTTGTAGAAGGAGATGTGGTATGTGGGTTAAAATAGTGAAAATTAGAAGTATTACAATTTCTTGACTTCTCTTGTGACTATCATATTATCTTAAGCTCGTAGGTCCTCTATGCCTCTCCTCCTCTTCTCACTCATACTAGTGTTGGCTGAAGCTTCCATCTGAGCGGAGACTGCCAAACACAGCAGACACACACCACAGCTGTTCGCGGCCACTGTTTTCGTTGATGGTAAACACAAACATGACTCGACACCCAGGCAGGCTATCGATGCTGAATGACACTTACTTATAGTTAATGTCAATGTAGACAAGCATAAACATAGCTAAAAAGCAGTGCATGCGATGCGTATCGATTGTTGTGTCGTAGTCGGAAACTCGTCAGAATTCGTCGATGTCTTGACATCGAATTGAGAAAAAGTGCTCAGTGTGACGGCGCGTGTATAGTAGTCGCCACAGTCGGAGCGCATTAGTTAATGTTTTACAAGCTCGAAGTTTAGCAGTGCTCGCCTGTTTTTCACGGTGTTTTTTATGCATTATTTAGTATTGTTCAGTGCAGTGAAGTTATATGGCATCGAAAGAGAAGAGAAGTGGTTATGAAGAAAAAGCGTGTGAATCTAAGATTGCAGAGAAAATATAGAACGTATTTAGAAGGTGGAATCAGTTTCTGTTTCCCGGTGTGTGATGAGTATGGAGTAAAGAAAACAAAACAGCGGGAGTGGTATTCACAAGTCTAAGACAACTCAGAAGCATATGCTGTGACAATCAATGTTGAGGCAAGTAAGGATAGGAAAGGAGTATACACTTTTCGGACAACATCATGAAAAGTCCTCAGAGTGTAGCGGTGTCGTTAACATGTCATAGACAACACGCTGCACTGCCGTGGCTGTCACGCGCCAGGCAGTAGTAGTGCTTTGCTTTGATTTTCATCTTACTGTATATATATGAAATAATAGCCATTAAAATGCGTTATATGTCTACGATTCAGCTAGAATGATGCTAGTGGCAATGTCTCAGCATATTCATAGAGCCATCCAAAGGAGTAGAGGAGCTAGCTATGGAGATATACTATAGCCTCTCCTCATACCAGTCCCGAGCAGTCATTGGCGAGGCGAGCCAATCCATGCATTAGCGCCAGCAGCACTGTGACTCCAAACATAGCCTACATGGTCTGATTGTGTTTGTGATTAGTGTCTCATTTATTTCACAGCGTAGGGGAGCATGCCAAATTTAGCATGTAGCGCAGTCACTGTGTACTGTCTCACATAGCTATACGGTCTGGTTGTGTTTGTGATTGATTTCTTATGTGTTTCACACTATTTTTCCTCCACTTTTTTTTTTTTTTTCTTACCTCCCCCCTGCCTCTGAGGTGGTCCTTATATTTTTCACTACCCTGGGAAAATACCATCGCAGTAACGGACAATCGGTATTTAACGGCATATGCTGAGCACTTGCGCGGTACTTTTATGGTACAATAGTTACATATACACCGCACTACCAAAACCGGTACCGCATAACGACAATACCGACAAATACGTATTGGCTGAAAGTACCAGACAGTACCGCTACCGCATTGCAGAGATTGATCACGGCGTTACTTTACGCGCCGGTACCGAACATGAAGTTGCTGGGCTCAAGGAGGTGGAGAGCGGGTCAGGGGAGGAGGAGGCTGGAGAGAGGAGGAGGCTGAGGCGGATGGAGCGAGGACGTAAGGAAGAAGAGACTGTTTTTTTACAGTGTGACTTGTCAGTTGTCAGGTTTTTTATATGAAATGTGCGTTTTGTGGGTTTTACAACAGATAGTCATTTTTTTACAGTATAGGGTTTTTGGTATCGCATAAGCTATTTTTCTGGTACCGCATACAGCTGCGGTAGTACCACTTAGAAAACCAGGTAACGCTACCGCAGGTACCGCACAGTATACCGTGGACGGCACTGGGCATGCTGAGGTACTCGCTAGTACCGCGAACGGCACCCCAAAATTTGGTACCGCGCCCACCACTGTTAACGGGACTACTTCTCAGCCCACTTTTCATCGTTAAATCGAGGTCGACTGATATAATATATTATATATATAACTCAAACCTCGGGTATAGTCGCGCATTCGCTGATCGCGCTTTCACGGGCTATCGCGCATACCACCAAATGTACTAGAATCCTCGGCATAGCCGCATCAAGCGTACCGCGTGGCACGTGCTATCATGCTTTTTTTTTCCCCCCCAATATGGGCCCTATAGTGCGTGTAGGAGTGACCTCCAGAGGTGGGTATGGTAGGCCCTGGGCATTGTTTACTGAGGGCTTGATGGTTGGCCTCAGAGTGGTGGTCGCTAGGCAGGAGTTTTATAAGTAATGTCCAGACCCATTATTTTTTTGCCTAATTATGTTGAATGTACACACAAACCTGACGATTTCCTGGACCTCCATTTCACGGATATCGGATTTGCCGGTACAAAATCGACGGCGGGGATATGTCAAGAGTCCAGGTACAAATATATATTTTTTTTTTTTTTTTTTTTTTTAATATTTTTTTATTGATTTTTTATTTATACGTTGGAATGCATGGTCTGTTCGTAAATTGAACATAAGTTGGTCGGCGTCCGAGTGGTCCTCCTGTCGAGGTCAGTGTCCGCGCCTCCCGCCAGGTGGCATGCATGACTAGCGCGCTCGTATTGTTGACAATTTGGCAACGACACTCCACGGTCACCTGCACGGCCTCCGTAGTCCCCTGACTCCCACTGCCCTGGTGCGGAAACATTCTGAGATATTGAGCACGTTCTGCTGCCTCTCCGCCAGGTGGGCAGCCGCATGCTCAGCGGTCGTATTGTTTAAATTTGGGCACACTACACTCACAGTTCGAACCTGCACACAGCCTCTGTTAGATCCCTGACCACCACTGCCCCTGGGGCATGAACAGGTCTCTTGAGACTACTTGAATACTTCTGCTGCTCCCGACAGGTGACGAGAATGCTCAACGGTCGTTATGTTTACGTTTTGGCACAAGGGGACACTCACGGTTTCACCTGCAACCGCCATTCCGTTAGTCCCCCTGACCCCCACTGCCCTGGGTTGCAGAACTGTCTCTTGAGACTATTGAACACTTTCGACTGCCTCCCGCCAGGTGGCAGCATGCTGAGAGGACGTAAACGTCCGGCTCGGGGTAGTGATATTTGGCGTTTGCAGGACAGTAAATACTAGAGTAGGATAAACGATCAGTGGGGTGGGTGGGTAGTGGTATCGAGGTTTTTTTTTTTTTTTTTTTTTTATTATATCTATATTTTTAGAGGGATAATTACTGGACTTGCAATTCCCCCGATTTTTTCTTTTTGTTATTCTTTTCTTGCGATTCCACCGGACTTTTGCAGGTTACCCAGAACAGTGCTCCCCCCTAATTGTCCGGAAAAAATGAGTTTGTGTACATTCAAAACACCTAAATACCAGGATGATGTCAACAAGAAAAGAAAAAAAAAAACTCTGAAATAAAATAATGAGGACGACCAAATCATTCCGAGCGCAGCGAGAAGCTGATCCAAGCGTAGCGAGGGAACCTCCACACCTAGCGGTTCAGGTGTAAGATTCATGCTTCGAGAGAGCTTCTGAGAGGTCCTTGGTATAACTATAAGCATAAAAATCTGGGCTCAATTTGAGTCTTGTTTGCGTGTCCACAATTGATGTATATGTATTTGTATTATATGTACATGATATGGTATATCACTGCACACTTAAATTGTGAAAAATGTAGTATATGAAATTATTTTAAAACCATTTTCGACATGATAATGAAGATATTAACACTGTTTCTGTTGAAAAAAGTAATACACACAACGAAATATTGTAATTTTCTTAGTTCAACTTTATAATTATATAGGCGCTATATAAATGTATAAACACTAAATAATAACAATTTGTTTCAAAATTTTGTAACAAAATGCTTTTATGGTCTGGCTGGATCAGTGGCCAGGGTCAGGTTTCGGCTGGGGCTAGCCAACTATGTACACCCACACCCGACGCTAAATTTAAAACCCGAATCGTACACGATCACAGAAATGAACCACCAGCTGCAATAAAATACTCGGAAATCCGCGAATCGCGGAAAATATTGACATCCCTGTAATACACGCAGAAATAATTTGATTTCCAGTGCTTATTCCGTAAAAAACACGGATTATTGTAAAAAGCGCATGAGAATTTTTTTTTCCCCAGAACACAGGGCTACGAATGTTATTGATGATGTCACGGGAGGAGATATGACGAGTTACCTGCCTCCATTACTTGTTAAATGACAGAAGACATATACCAGTCCATGGCCAGCTCGTCGAGCAAATGTACTATTGATTGATGTACGATATTGTAGACTTCACGGGTGCAGAACTAGTTGATCATGTCGCATTTGTTGACAGATCTAGAATACGGAGCTCAATCTGAGACCGATACGCACGAAATGACGCCTGGATCGTGTGAGGTATACTGGATGGAAAAACACGAACCTCAGATGTTGATGTGCGGCGCCCAAACCCGTATATGTGTTGTGTAGCCAGAGTAATCAGAGGCTATGACGAACAAGATTGTTGTAGCAGGAGCCTGAGGTTCAGCAGTGATGAACCGGCACTCCTACCAAATACATGCGCATCATGTGGCCTAATTAATTGAGGAAAGCATGTGATGTGTGGGATCACAATGAAGGTACTTATCGAGAAAATCCTATGAGGTTAGTCTTCTGGAGCTACAGTCAAACGTTATTACTGGAAACCACTACTAGTTAAAACCCTTATAACTCGGTACTGTATAGCTCGGAATTTGAATAACTCGGCAATGGCAAAGCAAAGTGTTTTTATTTAAAAAAAACAAAAAAAAAAAAATTATTACACCTATGCCTATAGCGCGATGTAGGCAGATGAGCTACAGGGGGGGATGGTAGGCCTGGAGCTCACTCAAGGGTTGTGAGTTGGCCCTCGCCAGTGCGTGGCGCAGCAGGAGTTTATAGTGACGCCTGTCGATTGAGTAGTGCTTCAGCATCCCGCACCCCCGTGTGTCAGCCTCCCATGCACTCGCAGTCGAAGGTAGAGTTAATGGACAGGGCATGTGGGTGTCTTAGGCCAACTCGACGGTGCACAGAACAGATTTGAAAGTGATTTCTGGGTCTCACTCGGATCGAATCGGGTCTTTTTCGATATTAAGCGCCTCCGAAATGAGAAGCCACCCGGTGACACTACAACTACTGCTACCGCCTCCCAAAGCTGACATCCAACAGTAGAGCTAGCTGGACTTACTACCTCTCCTAATCCAGTCCCGAGCAGTCTTTGGCGAGCGTGCCTAATCCAGCATTAGCGCCAGTCACTGTTTACCTCCCAACATAGCTACATGGTCTGATTGTGTTTGTGTTTATTTCTCATTTATTTCACAGCGTAGGGGAGCATGCCAAATTTAGCATGTAGCGCCAGTCACTGTTACTTCTCAACATAGCTATACGGTCTGGTTGTGTTTGTGATTATTTCTTATTGTTTCACTATTTTTCCTGAGTTTTTCCTATATTTTCACACCTTTGGGAAAATACCCTCGCAGTAACGGACAATCGGATTTAACGGCAGAGCTGGGCACTTGCGTACTTTTTATGGTACTACCGCACTACCAAACCGGTACCGCATAACGCAATACCGCAAAAGGATTGCTGAAAGTACCGCAGTACCGCTACCGCATTCAAATTTCCCGCGGTACTTTCCCCCGGTACCGAACATGAAGTTGCTGGGGCTCAAGGAGGTGGAGAGGCAGGAGGAGGAGGAGGCTGAAGAGGAGGAGGCTGAGGAGTGGAGCAGGACTAAGTGAAGACAGAAGACTTGTTTTTTTACAGTGTGACTTGTCAGTTGTCAGTTTTTGTATTGAAATGTGATTTTTGGGTGTTTCAACTGTCTTTTTTTAACATATAGGTGTTTTTGGTATCGCATAGCTATTTTTTTCTGGTACCGCAGTACCGCTGCGGTAGTACACTTTAGAAACCAGGTAACGCTACCGCAGTACCGCAGTACCGTGGTAACGCACTGGGCATGCTGAGGTACCGCAGTACCGCGTAACGCACCCCCAAAATTTTGGTACCGCGCCCACCACTGTTTAACGGACTACTTCTCCCCCCTTTTTAATCCGTTAAATCGAGGGTCGACTGTATTATATATATTATATATATACTCAAACCTCGGCTATCGCGCATTCGGCTATCGCGCTTTACGGCTATCCGCGCATACCCAAATGTACTAGAATCCTCGGCTATAGCGCATCAAGCTACCGCGTGTCACGGCTATCATGCTTTTTTTTCCCCCCCCACATATGGGCCTATAGTGCGTGTAGGCAGTGACCTCCAGAGGTGGGATGGTAGGCCCTGGATGTTTACTTGAGGGCTGTGATGGTTGGCCCTCACCCGTGGTGGCGCAGGCAGGAGTTTTAAAGTAATCGTCCAGACCCATTTTTTTTTTGCCTAATTATGTTGAATGTACACACAAACCTCGATTTCCTGGACCTCCATTTCCCGGATATCGGATTTGCCGGACAAAATCCGAGGTCCGGGGATATGTCAAGAGTCCCAGACAAATTATAATTTTTTTTTTTTTTTTTTTTTTTTTAATATTTTTTATTATTTTTTATTATACGTTGAAATGCCTGGTCCTGTTCGTAAATTGACAAAGTTGTCCGGCGGTCCGAGCGTCTCCTGTCGAGGTCAGTGTCCGCGCCTCCCGCCAGGTGGCAGCATGCTCAGCGGTCGTATTGTTTACATTTGGGCACACGACACTCACGGTTCACCTGCACGGCCTCCGTCAGTCCCCTGACTCCCACTGCCCTGGTGCAGGAACATCTCTGAGACTATTGAGCACTTTCTGCTGCCTCCCGCCAGGTGGCAGCATGCTCAGCGGTCGTATTGTTTACATTTGGGCACACTACACTCACAGTTCACCTGCACAGCCTCTGTTAGTCCCCTGACCCCCACTGCCCCTGGGCAGGAACGTCTCTTGAGACTATTGAATACTTTCTGCTGCCTCCCGCCAGGTGACAGCATGCTCAACGGTCGTATTGTTTACATTTGGGCACACGACACTCACGGTTCACCTGCACCGCCTCCGTTAGTCCCCTGACCCCCACTGCCCCTGGTGCAGGAAGTCTCTTGAGACTATTGAACACTTTCTGCTGCCTCCCGCCAGGTGGCAGCATGCTCAGCGGACGTAAAAGTCCGCGGCGGGGTAGTTGATATTGGCGGTTGCCGGACAGTAAATACTAGAGTAGGATAAACGTCCGGGGGTGGGTGGGTAGTGGTATCGGTTTTTTTTTTTTTTTTTTTTTTTTTTATATATATATTTTTTAGAGGATAATTCCTGGACTGTTGCGATTCCCGGACTTTTGCGGTTCCCAGAACAGTGCTCCCCCCTATTAGTCCGGGAAAATGAGGTTTGTGTGTACATTCAAAACACCTAATACCAGGGATGTCAACAAGAAAAGAAAAAAAACTCTGAAATAAAATAATAGGGCGACCAACTCATCCGAGCGCAGCGAAGCTGACCAAGCGTAGCGAGGGAACCTCCCACCTCGGGGTTCAGGTGTAAATTTCATGCTCTGAGAGAGCTTCTGAGAGGTCCTTGGTTATATCTATAATAAATTCTGGTCTCAATTTTGTCTGTTTGCGTGTCCACAATTTGTGTATATGTATTTTGTATTATATGTACATGATATGGTATATCATGCAACTTAAATTGTGAAATGTACGTATATGAATTATTAACCATTTTGACATGATAAATGAAATATTAACACTGTTTCTGTTGGAAAAGTAATAACACAACAACAAAATATTTGTCATTTATATTAGTCAACTTTATCAATTATTTAGGCGCTATATAAATGTATAAACAATAAATAATAAACAATTTGTTTCAAAATTTTGTAACAAAATGTTTTATGGTCTGTGCTGGATCAGTGGCCAGGGTCAGGTTCGGCTGTGGGCTAGCCAACTATGTACACCCCCCACCCGCTAAATTTAAAACCCGAATCTACACGATTCACAGAAATGACCCAGCTGGCAATAAAATACTCGGAAATCCGCGAATCCGCGGAAAATTGACATCCCTGTAATACACCAGAAATAATTGATTTC
>JACEEZ010007382.1:36992-66992 GCA_016584305.1 Chionoecetes opilio | reverse complement strand
GTGCCCGGATGGACGCCATCTTTGAAACCACCCAGCGCGAAAATGCCCATTTGGTGGGGTACATTGTTGCACGTGTATCTGGACTTCTATACTAGCTATCGATATGCGGTTGACGACTAAATATACGTCCAATGTGTACCGTCTAAATAAAAAATAATATGAAGCATTTTGTTATAGATTAATTATTATAAAAATCAATTATCGAAAAAAAATCATATATTTTTCAATATTTTATTATTAGACTTGTACTTTTTTTAGTGAAACAACACTGGTATGATTTTCCAAATTATGCATTTTGCTACACCGTTTATCTGTCTATAAAAATAACTCAACAAGTACAACATATCATCCACCACGAGTTTACAACAAATATATGTAAAGAGGCATAAAATGACTTAGGCCGCCGCTGGCATTATCTATTCTGACGATAACGCAAGTTAGGAATGTCGTACGGAGAGGATTTTAACACCATATGATATCTAATAAGCAGGCGGAAATGGTTACATAGGAAATCTGCACTTTGGTGGCCATCTTGGATTTCAAAATGGCCGCCAATTATATTAATTATTCATTACTAGAGTTTGGAAAGACGTATGGAGCTGATTTTAACACCATACAATGTATATTCCTAATAAGCAAGCGGAGGTATCATTGAACATGTCATGTTTTAGTCAAATAACACCGGTATGATCTTCCAAATTATACATTTTGCTAAACCGTTTATCTGTCTATAAAGATTTTCAGGCAATTTGGCCTGCATTATAATAGAGAACAACATATGCTATACAATATACAGTGCACACAAAAGTTAATCATCAGAGTCGCCATCAGTCATTGGCATCCTGAGCCACGATAGCATCATCCTGCACCATGTTGGAGCATCCCTGCAGCTTACACACAACAGTGCACTTCAACCCATTCAGTATGCAGGAGCAATCTGACGGTCGACACGTCCTTCTGCATGTGCATGAGATGAGATTCAAGACGACATCTGGAGCTGGTAGACCCGCCATCCATCGGATTTTGAGCGAACCGCCATCATCGAGTTCCCAGCCATGTCCTGCTGATGGTGCTGGGACGTCTGGCAGGTTTTCAAGGCTGCGTCGCCAGATAGCCGCCTGATAGTTGGCCCTAAGCGTATGCTGCATCAAGGAGTCTTCACAAGGCGGCAATTGTCCAGATTCGATCTGGCCCTTCTTTGCACAGAACATGTGATAACGGGAGTGATTAAGCCCGACGATCTTCGTGTTCCTGGCGTACAGCTGACACGTGAAGGCCTGAATGCTATTGAAGACGTCTGTTGGTACATTCCACGAAGATCCCAGATCTGTGAATGCTTGAAGATACAGATCATTCGCTTGCACAAGCTTCAAAGCCTTTATCTTTCCTTGGCTAGCCAGAGCACTAACAGTGTCACACCCGCTCCATGCATGAAGCCCTGGCAATGCACTGCAAACTCCAGACCCCAATACCGCAGCCAACTTTCCTGATGAAGGCATCAGTTTCAGCGAGATCAGACCCGCACACAAAATCATGAACTGGCGGCGTCTCCTTGCTTGCAGCCAGACAAAGGAGAAACTGGTTGTGTTTCTGGCGGAGTCGTGGAAACATGAAACAAATCGCGAAAAGCTAGGCAACAGAACACTGTATGTCACCTGTGGTGAAAAATGTCTGGTACTGACCCGCGATAGGTGGAAGTTGGTGCAAGCACTCAAATGTAGCCACGAGGAAGCAGACACGCGTATGTTTCTCCACGCAAAGCACGCCGCTACCCACTACAAGACGATCATCTTAGTGGCAGATGACACCGACGCTCTGATCATCAGTCTTCATCTCAGCAGAACCATCGATAGTCAGCTCTTCATCAGACGAGGAACAAAGGTTCGAGTCAGAATGATTGACGTTGGAAAGTTGGCTGCGGTATTGGGGTCTGGAGTTTGCATTGTTCAAGTGCACTGTTGTGTGTAAGCTGCAGGGATGCTCCAACATGGTGCAGGATGATGCTATCGTGGCTCAGGATGCCAATGACTCTGATGGCGACTCTGATGATTAACTTTGTGTGCACTGTATATTGTATAGCATATGTTGTTCTCTATTATAATGCAGGCCAAATTGCCTGAAAATCTTTATAGACAGATAAACGGTTTAGCAAAATGTATAATTTGGAAGATCATACCGGTGTTATTTGACTAAAACATGACATGTTCAATGATACCTCCGCTTGCTTATTAGGAATATACATCGTATGGTGTTAAAATCAGCTCCATACGTCTTTCCAAACTCTAGTAATGAATAATTAATATAATTGGCGGCCATTTTGAAATCCAAGATGGCCACCAAAGTGCAGATTTCCTATGTAACAATTTCCGCCTGCTTATTAGATATCATATGGTGTTAAAATCCTCTCCGTACGACATTCCTAACTTGCGTTATCGTCAGAATAGATAATGCCAGCGGCGGCCTAAGTCATTTTATGCCTCTTTACATATATTTGTTGTAAACTCGTGGTGGATGATATGTTGTACTTGTTGAGTTATTTTTATAGACAGATAAACGGTGTAGCAAAATGCATAATTTGGAAAATCATACCAGTGTTGTTTCACTAAAAAAAGTAGAAGTCTAATAATAATTTATTGAAAAATATATGATTTTTTTTCGATAATTGATTTTTATAATAATTAATCTATAACAAAATGCTTCATATTATTTTTTATTTAGACGGTACACATTGGACGTATATTTAGTCGTCAACCGCACATCGATAGCTAGTATAGAAGTCCAGATACACGTGCAACAATGTACCCCACCAAATGGGCATTTTCGAGCTGGGTGGTTTCAAAGATGGCGTCCATCCGGGCACTAAGCTACCGTTCTCAGATGTCCATCACACCTTTTCTGACACTTGAGACATTGGTCTAATGGAAAATCATAATGAGAATTACTCCCCCCGCCGGAGCATTACTTTTGGTCTGGCTCAAGGACTATCTCCTAAACAGGGTTGAGTCAAAAGCTTTTCGTCTCATCAACTCCTCTCCTCTGACTGACTGTCTTCAATCTTTAAATCACCGCCGCAATGTTGCTTCTCTTGCTCTCTTCTACCGTTATTTTCATGCTCACTGCTCTTCTGAACTTGCTAACTGCATGCCTCCCCCCCTCCCGCGGCCTCGCTGCACAAGACTTTCTACTCATTCTCATCCCTATTCTGTCCATCTTCCTAATGCAAGAGTTAATCAGTATCTTTACTCTTTCATCCCTTTCACTGGTAAACTCTGGAACTCTCTTCCTGTTTCTATTTTTCCACTTTCCTATGATTTACATCTTTTCAAAAGAAGAGTAACAAGACACCTCCCGAACTAAATTGGCTCACCCCTCTTTTTTATTTTATTCTCTTACTGTCTTCTTTATAGGGACTGGCAACTAAGCGGGCTTTGTGTTACCCATTTTTGTTGTGCCCTTGGCCAGTTCCTTGTGATGTTAAAAAAAAAAAAAAAAAAAAATATAAACAAGATTACAGGAGATACATATCAGTTGCTGAGGAATATAAGAATGGCATTCAAATATCTGGATGAAGAGATGATTAAGAAATTGATAACATCTTTGATTCGACCAAGGTTGGAATATGCGGCAGTGATTTGGTCACCACATAAAAAGAAGGATATAAGGAAGATTGAGAGAATACAAAGAGCAGCCACAAAAATGGCTCCAAGCCTGAGAGATTTAAC
The DNA here is from genome assembly GCA_016584305.1 of Chionoecetes opilio. Taxonomy (NCBI): domain Eukaryota; kingdom Metazoa; phylum Arthropoda; class Malacostraca; order Decapoda; family Majidae; genus Chionoecetes; species Chionoecetes opilio. The sequence continues at coordinate 63,270 of JACEEZ010007382.1, read as the reverse complement.
ATATGTGGAAAGACTTTCAAGACTAAAACTCCCAACTCTTGAGAAAAGAAGAGAAAGGGGAGATTTTATAGCAGTGTATAGAGCATCAATGGGTCTGGAAAAAATTGATAGAGAAGATCTGTTTGTGTGGGACGATAGAAGTACAAGAGGTCATGAGAAGAAATTGAAAAGGACAACATGCAGGAGGGACAAAAAAAAATACAGCTTCCCGTATAGAAGCATAGAAGCCTGGAACAACCTTGATGCATAAGTGATTAATGCAAGAAGTATTCAGGACTTCAAAGGCAAGCTGGATAATAGTAGATTTGGAGACGGGACAGTACGAGCATAGCTCTTTTCCTGTATGTTACAACTAGGTAAATACAACTAGGTAAATACACAAAGGCATAACTGCTGGTAGGCGTCCTTGTTCTATAAATACTACCGTCAGGACATTCCAGATATAGGGGAGAGGGGTCAGGTCAGGTTCCCCAGGTGTTATCACAGGCTGTCAAGGACACGGAGCAACATTGCCAAATGTAAAGGAAGGTATACAGAGTCGTTGTTTTACACTCAAATTGCAAGCCATTCACAAAACCATGCAGACGTACTATGCAAACTTATAATTTTTAAATAGTTAATGTAACAACTAACAGTATGAGAGACGTCGTCAACAGCCTGTTAACAGTGAACGTGACACAATGCGGGAAGCCCATAACCCCACCCGAGGGCTCAAGATAGGCCAGCCAGTAGAGGCGTTGCGATCGAGTAGACGGCAGGACATTAGCAGCGAGCTGTGATTGGTTGCTCAATTCCTGGATTTCCCGCAGCTCCCGCCACCTCAGTCAAGTCACTCAAGTGCGCGTACTCTCTGGGTGCAGTGATAGCAGTGAAGGAAACTTTGTATAATGGCTGATTTACCTCAACCTTGTCCTCCCACTATTGGCCAGTGCAATGCTGAAGCAGCTGCATGAGGAGTAAAGAGGAAAAATTTGACCTATGTCCAAAAATTAGAAATTGTACAGATGATTGACAAGGGTGAAACAAAGCGTGGTGTGGTTAAGAAGTTTGAAATTAATGAATCGACAGTGCGAGGAATTGACCAAAATCGTGAACATATCAAGTCCCACATGCAACTAGCCCCATCAGAAGCAGGTGCCCAAGCTATGAGAAGCCGTAATCAACTCCTCCTGAAGACTGAGCAGTTACTAGGGAGGTACCTTGATCGACAAGCAAAACGGAACTTGTCTGTTGATACACTTGAGGTAATGGACACTGCCAAGGAGTTGTATGCTGCCGTTGCACATAAGATGAATATGCAGCAACCTCCAATCTTTCTTGCATCGAGAGGGTGGATCGAAAAATTTATGTCCCGTCATATAGTGTTATATATAACTATATATATATATATATATATATATAAGTTAAAAGTGTTAAAATATCTGGTGAGGCGGCAAGTGGGGACAAGTCTGCAGGTCATGCATACCCTGCTTCGTTACAGAACATTATAGAGGAAGGCCAGTACACTCCCGATCAAATATTAAATATGGACGAGACTAACTTCTACTGGAAGACAATGCCTAGAAAAACATTCATCACAACTAAGTCAGCCAAGGTTCGTGGGAGGAAGGCATTAAAGGAGCGGTTTACCCTGTTACTTGCAATGAATGCAACAGGAACCTGCCGCCTGAAGCCAACCATTGTGCATTGAGCAAAACGACCCAGGGCCTACAAAGGATACAACATGAAACGGCTGAATGTGCACTGGTTAAACTCAAGGCAGGGATACATGTCTGCCAAACTTTCTCAGGACTGGTTGAATGAGGCATTCATCCCAGAGGTAGAAGAGTTTTGCCAAGCGAAAAACATCAGGTTCAACATTCTTCTACTCCTTGATAATGCCCCAGGTCATTCGCCACTTCTTCAGACCGAGCATCCCAATGTTAAGGTAAGGATATTCATAGTAGAACTGGTTAATGTAATTATTTACCAATTACCAAGCTAATATTGAAGAGTAAATCAAAGATAGAAGGCTAAGGATTAATTTTTTGGGATAAATTTTGGGTAAATAACCTAATCTGATTTAATCTAACCTGTCTGATTCTGCCTTAAATAACTAGTTTTTGAAACAAAAGGGGAGTTGACACAGCATAAAATCTATACTAATTTCCCCCCAAAATGCGCGCCAGATTAATTAATAACATTTAAACTTATCAGAAGAAAAAAAATGTCCTGCACACAGACAGTAGTGCCCAATACTTAATTCTACCATTCTATTTTTCCTTAGGTGGAGTTTTTGCCACTGAACACTACCTCATTGATACAACTCCTTGATCAGGAAGTGATATCGGTTCTAAAGGCAGCATACTCTACACGGCAATTCAGGGCAATGCGTCAGGCGACAGAGGATACCGCACTTATCCAGCAGTTAGTGGACAGCGAATGTGAGGAAGAGGATATGGTGCAAGGTGATACAGAGGCAGAACATAAAGTGATTTGTTATTCGAAATCGTACAACGTAAAACAGGCAGTTGACTTAGTGGTAGACTGCTGGAACAATGTTATGCCTGCCACTATCAATCATGCTTGGCGTAACATTTTGGAGGGTTTGCCTGAGGACCGCCAGGTGGCAGTGCCTGGTAACCAGGGCTTGAAAACAAAATAATTTCGGTTCGTTCCGATCAGAAGCAGTATTATTGACATTTCGTTTTTCGTTCCTTATCCAAACATAACGTTCCTGAACCAGTTAGAACGAAATGAAAACCGGTTAGAACGTTATTCTCAAACCATGTAATGAATATGCTATTAGCCCTAATAAATAATAATGCCTATACATGACTACATTTTTATTGATGGTAATAAAGCCATACATTTCATGGTGCATAGTATCCAACAAAATCAAACCCTTAGATGTGGTGAGAACTATATTATTATACGACTTAAATAAGGCAACACATTTACATATACAATACAGGAAGCGTTGTGTAGGAGTATGCAATCTCAGTCGTCGTAAAGACATGAATCACTAATTATTTATTAATATTATATATCAATCAATCAATCATTGGGGGCATACGCCGGGGGGCGCGTCGCCTCGCCCACCCTACGACGCCACTCCCGGGGGTCACCACGCGCGAGTTCCCATGCAGGCTCCTTTCCTATACCAAGCAGCTCTCGACAAGAAACATCAACTTGCCCCAGCCATGAGCCTTGTGGGCGCCCCCTTGGCCTCCTCCACGGCGGATTGTCTCTTACAGATACAACCCGATGGGAAGGATCGGTTTCAGGGTAGCGTGCCACATGCCCATATAGCCGGAGTTGGCGCTGACGGATTATGCAGGTAATAGGCCTCGATTCAGTCTCACGGTGCAATCGCTGATTTGACACGTAATCATCCCAGCGATACCCCATGATTCTGCGAAGACACTTATTACCAAAGGCATTGATTAGTCTCTTCAAGTCACTATTTAGTGTCCATGTCTCACAACCATAGAGTAAGACAGGGATCACAAGCGATTTGAAGATCCGGATCTTTGTCCTCCTGCACAGGTACCGACAATGCCAAATACTCCCGCTGAGCGAGTCCATAACACCGTGGGCTATGCCAATCCGCCGTAACACCTCTTGACGTGACCCGCCGTCATTATGGACTGCGCTACCAAGGTATGTAAAACTTTCCAAGATCTCAATGTCCTTGCCACACGCATGAACAGACTGCACTGCTTCATCTAGTAAGTCTCCAAACACCTGGACCTTGGTCTTGAGCCAAGAGACCTCAAGTCCCAAAGGCTTTGCCTCCTCGTGCAGCGCCTCGAGAGCCATCACCAGGACCTCCAGCGACTCAGCAAAGATTACTGCATCATCGGCAAAAACAAGATCAGTGATCTTGGTGTCGCCGACGGATGCTCCACAATCACTTTGATCTACAACCTTGTCCAATACCCAGTCCATACAAGCATTGAAAAGTGATGGGGCAAGGACGCACCCTTGCCTCACTCCTGTATTCACAGGAAAGAAGCTGGATACACCTGCCCCACACTTCACAGCACTCTCAGTCCCAGAATACAGACCAGTTATCAAACCAATAGTCCTTGCAGGAATCCCTCGAAGTCACAGAAGATCCCAGAGTGACTCACAATGCACTGAGTCAAACGCCTTCTTGAGATCAACATAGGCTGCAAGCATCCCCTGTCGAAACTCACGTCGGCGTTCCACCAGGACACGAAGCGCTAGGATATGGTCCGTTGTTGACTTACCAGGCGTGAACCCAGACTGCTGAGGTCTCTGATGCTTCACCAGATGACTGCGAATCCGTGTCAGCAATAGATGGGCAAGCACCTTGCCTGGTACGCTGAGCAGTGTAATACCGCGGTAATTGTTGCAGTCCTGACGGTCCCCTTTCCCTTTCCAGATAGGGACGACCAGCCCCCTTTTCCAGTCAGGAGGAATGGTACCTGATTGCCACACGGCAGTCAGGACAGCATGCAACCCGCGGATCATGGCCTCACCCCCAGCTTTGAGGAGCTCCGCACTGATATTACAAACACCAGCTGCCTTTCCACCCCTCAACTTTGCTACAGCCTCTCTGACTTCGTCAAGAGAGGGTGCGGTTTCGTCAATGGGAGGATCGGCATCCACTGCCTGTAACCCAGTGGTGTGAAGCTGCTCAGTTGGAGGGTCCACCGTGAACAACTGCCCAAAGTACTCGGCCCAACGAGCCATCTGCCCATCCATGTCCGACACGAGGCGCCCATCTGTTGTTCGAATAGCACTCGCCCGAGAAGGAGACTTGGAACGGAGCTTCTTCAGGGCTTGGTAGGTGGGTCGGAGGTCATTAGCGTTCAAATGACCCTCGACATCCTCAGCGAGACTCCTGACATACCTCTCCTTGTCTCTCCCCAGGAGGGTTCTAGTCCGGCGTGACAGAGCCCGGTGCTGGTCCTGGTTCCCAGCCAGCCTGGCAGCGCGACTCTCCTCAATTTTCTCCAGCGTCTCCGTCGAGACAAAACCACGCCTTGACCTCGGGCGCTCCCCAATACACTCCTTGGCAGCCTGTAGAGTTTCACGTTTGAAGGTATCCCACAGTTCTACAGGGTCCCCGAGAACCCCGAGCACATCAAACCGATTTGAGACTGCCACCGCATACTCATGAGCACATGTCAAGTCCATCAGTTTCTCAAGATGAAACACAGTATGGTTACCTCTTAAGATTCTTCTGGACTTGACATGAAGCTTAAGTGTAGCAACAACAAGTCTGTGATCTGTTCCAAAGAACTCAGCACTCCGGTAAACCCTGCAGTTCTGGAGGATCCTCCAACGAGTACTAACGAGGATGTGGTCGATCTCCTTAGCTACCCCTCCGGCATTACTATACCATGTCCAGCGGTGCAGCTCTGGTCTCTGATACCAAGAACCTGCAATTCTCAACTTTCTGGACCTTGCAAAGTTTAGAAGCAGAGAACTGTTGGTGTTTCTGGTACCGGAGCCATGGGGACCAACACATAACTCGTAGCCATCTCTTACAGTGCCAGTACTAGTAGCATTGAAGTCGCCCAAGACAATGAGTGTGTCCCGAGGAGGACACTGGTCTAATACAGAGTCAAGTTTGGCGTAGAATATCTCCTTCTCTTCAGTTTTACGCATCTCGGTAGGAGCGTACACTGCAACAAGAGACATGAAACCCAGAATGTGTTTCATCCTCACCCGCATTATACGCTCATCAACCGGAGTAACCTCAACAACTGACGGCTGCAGTTTGCTGGAGATGCCTATAGCTACTCCCCGTACACGGTGACCATCTGCTCATGCCGGACAAGTAGTAGGTGTAACCCCCACTGCTAGTCTCGCCACTGCCAGGCCTCCTCATCTCAGAGAGTCCCACTATATCCACCCTTAGCCTTCTGAGCTCGCCCGATAGGAGAGGTAGTCGATGATCGTCTGAGAGGCTCAGAACGTTCCACGAGCCCACACGAAGAACCCTCCGCAGGTTGATCCCAGGAGTGATTCGACGGGCAGGCACCGCCTCTGCACCGCCCCGGCCACCGCCGTAAGAAAAAGTTGGGCTATATTATATATGGAAAAACTATATTAATTCGTAATAACACCAGCCCACTAATTAAATAAACCTAATCAATGAAGTCAATGACTACATGTGGTACTCCAAGGACTCAAAATTAGGACACTCACACCGAAATTAAGCGCACCAAGCATTAGCTCGGCTATGAACACAGTTAAAAATGTATGCACATACTCACAATATATAATCCCTTTTCGAATATTGGATATTAATCTAAGCATATCCAAACTGCAGTATAATAGTTTAACGATTGCACGAATGGAAGGTGTAATAAAATAAGGGAAAGTGATGCATATCACGAAGACATAAATTCATAATTATATAAGGTAAAAAATAGTTATTCTTCACAAATTAAATAAAAAGTGGTGCATATGCTATTTGAAACAAAACCACATCGTCAATTGCAAAGTGAACAAATAGAGTACTTAATTAATGTATGTACAGCTAAGTATTAATTATCCGACCTTGGGGGGACCGAAGGTAGGTCGGATAATTGGAATAGTCGGATGTTCGGATATCACAGTAACCATAAACGTAAGGACAAAATGGTATAGAACATAAAAGATCCAGCTCTTGAAGGCCGATCCAGTGGTATACGCGAAAGGAAAATGCATGCATAAATAAAGCCACAAATAAATGTTTTCTAAAAACTAAAAAAAAAAAACTAAATAAAATAAATGGCCAAAACAAGACACAATGTGGTGGTGAAAAAAGTCGGTTGTTTGGACAAGTCGGATGTTTGGAGGTCGGATGTTGGGAATTTGGCTGTATGTAATACAGATGCATTTACTTAAATCATTTGGCTACTGGAAGTGAAAATGGATTACCGTAGATAACAGTAAAGTTGCCAGGACAACTTTTTTTTCTGTTTACAGACGTGTGGTGGCGTTAATACTTACATTTCTACATCCAGTATTTCAGGAAAGTTAGAAGGGGCTATCTGGAGAGTCTGTGTCATTCTGTGTCTTCATCTGTGTCATAGTATGGCTATATGAACAAATGACAAAAATATCTACAAAGTGGCTACCAACAAAAAAGTTGCCATCTAGTGTTTATTTACCAAGTGTCCTCCCGCAGCCGTCGTCGCCCGAAAAAAAAACGCGTAGTGAAATTTGAAACCGTATATACTCGCAGATACAAAGCATAAAACAACGCCGAAACAGAGTAGATTATACAATCATGATATAAACTACTGTGTATCATCCTCAGTGGCACATCAAAATCAGTAGTAATGATATAATTCGTAATATATGGCACCTGGCGACATGATTGCAGGTGGCGACTTTACTGTTATCTACGGTAGCGACCAAATATGGCATGGAACGAAAAAATAACGTTATTAACCGGTTACAGGGATTTCAAAATAGCATTTTTGCTCAGGAACAGTAAATATGATAATGTTTTCGTTTCCGTTTTTGTTCCGAGCATAATTTCGTTCGTTTCGGTTTTAGTTTTCTTTCCCTTAAACCGTTTCCAAGCCCTGCTGGTAACCCACAGTCACTCGAGACACAGATAGAAGTGGCGGTGGCAGAGGCACGGCAAATCCCTGGAGCTGGATTTGCTGACACAACGGGTGAGGATATTAGGGAAATAATTCAGCCTCCTGCAGTGACTGCTGACAATATAATGGAAGAGGATGATGTGGCAGGTGAACAGGTGAAGCAGACAGCACTGAAGAGGGAGAGGAGGATGACAACGTGAAACGTGTGGGTTTATCATATCAAGACAGCTATAGATTTGAGTTGCAGGCTACGCCACACCCTCGAACAAGACTAAACTACTAACAGCGAGTTGAAGTGTTCGTTGATTCGTCAGGCAGTGGCAAGTTATGAGCAGCAATATCATGACCACATGAACTCTCTCCGTCAGTCAGATCACCAAGTTTTTACGGGGCCACAACCAGGCACAGCAACACAAGAATGGACCGCAACCAGGACCCTCCAATGATCCCCCTGTCATTGATGAACCATCTGACTTTGAGGGCTTCACTTGTGCAACAATGGAAGACATTCTGGACGAGTTACAGGTCCGTCGTGGTAGTCATAAATTACAACACTCCACACAAGCCTCAGCTCTCATCCATCTAAGCCCCTCGTCATCCCCGAAAAAAGGTAAATAAAAGTGCTGTAAAATATATGTTGTTTTTATGATTCCTGCTTTGATTTATTATTTCATCATATGTTGAAAAAACTGGGTAAAAACATGAAAAAAGTGGTAAAATATGTGTCCTTGGGGCCTGGCACCATTAGAATTATTCTTAGCATGTTTGATCGCGCCAGGGCACCAATTAGGTGCGATAGCCGAGTTGAGTGTTACAAAAAAAAAAATTATATATATATATANCATATGGTGTGCTAAAAACTCTAGTCTTCTCCTTCCCCCTCTCTCCTAGGACTTTACTATACCTATAACCCTTTCCCTCTGACCCCTATACTTGTTCATTCCACATGACATGTTCTACGTTTCTTTCTCTCCTACCCTGCAGCTACAATTTGGTTTCCATTCCCCTGTTTCCTTCCGTTGACTTCCAAGGTGCCTGTTCTTGCTTTATAGAGTAACTTACTCCCCCAGTCTCCTACATGCCAGGTCCCCCCTCTGGTTTCTGTTTCCACCTGTACCACTCCCAACGTTGATTTCCTGGGGGAAAGGTGAGCACACAGCTGATTCTGGTTTGTTGTTTGTTTGTTGTTTGTTGTTGTTTAGAGGAAATTCCTCGAGCCGTAGTGATCTACCGCTGCAGCTTAGTGTTGGCCGAAGCCACCCCCCCGGGGAGGGGGGTCACAAACCCCTGGCTAACACCCGGTACCCATTCACTGCTGGGGGGACGGGGTCGGGTTTTAAGAAAGACCACCCATCTATTTTCGCTCCGCCTGGGGATCGAACCCGGGACTTCTCGGTTGTGAGCCGAGCGTGCTAACTACTACACTACGGAGTACCCGTGCGTGCCATCAAAACAAACGGCTCCAGGGAACAGGTGCCTTCCATTGGCAGGGAAAGAAAGGGCTACAGAGTGGCAAAAAAGGAAGATATGTGTCAAGCTCGAGCACGAGCTTGACAGACGACCTACTAAGCGATACAAAGGGCAGAAAAGGTCACAAGAAAAGAAAAGAAGAAGAAGAAGCCCCCCAAAACAGTGGCGCCAACCCGGGAAATTTGAAACTGCTCCAAAATTCATGCCCGGAAAACTGATGGCACCGGAATATTGATTGCCGGATTAGTGATGGTCAACCTGTATTATATATATATATTATATTATATATATTATAATATATATATATATATATATAATATATATATACGGAGAACCCCATTTACCGGCATTTAAAACAACGGCAGCCTCAAACAAGGGCACTAACGACCCAGGCCTTTTTTTTTTTTTTTTTTTTTTTTTTTTTTTCTCTTCTCCGTCCTCCAGCAGGGAGGACCACGGGCTGGCTTGAGCCCGTCAGAGATCCTGTGAAAAGAGAGGAGTGTGTTGGTGTGGTGGCGTGGGACACGAGGCCTGGCTTGTCCATCCTGACGAGGATGGGGGTAGAAAGGGCCACTCAGCAGCATACCCAGCAGTAATTAGGTATAATTATTTAAAAAAACTGAGAAAATCGGCAAAAATTTTAGTTCAAATTTGGCGGGGTACGCAGGGTTGGCAACCCTTTCATCCCTTCACTGGTACACTCTGGAACTCTCTTCCTGTTTTATTGGTCCACTTTCCTATGACTTTTCATCTTTTCAAAAGAGTAACAAGACACCTCCCTCACTAAATTGGGTCACCCCTCTTTTTTATTTTATTCTCTGACTGTCTTCTTTATAGGGACTGCCAACTAAGCGGCCTTTGTGTTACCCATTTTTTTTGTGCCCTTGGCCAGTTCCTTTGATGTATAAAAAAAAAAAAAAAAAAAAAAAAAAAAAAAAAGGGGTTTTGGGGATTCCTTAAGAGTAACTCTCAAAATAACGGCAAATGATTATCCGGCATGCGCCCCCCCCCCGAGGGTGGGCCGGATAAATGAGGTTCTCCTGTATATTATATATATATATATATATATATATATATATATATATATATATATATATATATACACATACACACAAACCTCATTTTCCCGGACTAATAGGGGGGAGCACTGGTCCGGGAACCGCAAAGTCCGGAATCGCAAAAAAAAAAAAAAAAAAAAAAAGTCCCCTGCCATTAGCCACCCCTGGACGTTTATCCTACTCTAGTGTTTACTGTCCGGCAACCGCCAATAGCAACTACCCACCGCGGACTTTTACGTCCTCTGAGCATGCTGCCACCTGGGGGGAGGCAGCCAGAAGTGTTCAATAGTCTCAAGAGACGTTCCTGCACCAGGGCAGTGGGGGTCAGGGACTAACGGAGGCTGTGCAGGTGAACCGTGAGTGTTGTGTGCCCAATGTAAACAATAGACCGCTGAGCATGCTGCCACCTGCGGGAGGCGCGGACACTGACCAGGGTGACAGGAGACACTCGGACCGCCGGACAACTTGGTCAATTTACGAACAGGACCAGGCATTTCAACGTAAAAAAAAAAAAAAAAAAAAAAAAAAAAAAAATAATAATAATAATATTGTCCGAGACTGACCATATCCCCGGACCTCTGATTTTGTCCGGCAAATCCGATATCCGGGAAATCGAGGTCCGGGAAATCGAGGTTTGTGTGTATATATATATATATATATTATATATATATATATATATATATATATTATATATATATATATATTATATATATATATATATATATATATATATATATAATATAAATATATATAATATATAGTATATTATATTATACATATATATTATATATATATATATATTATAATATATTATATATATATATATATTATATATATATAAATACCGTATTTGCCGGCGCATAAGACGCAGTTTTTCCCTTAAAAAGGAATGCAAAGTTCAGCCTGCGTCTAATGCGGCCATATTAGCGCATGAGGTCGGGCAGGAATGCAGAACAGCCGGTGGTGTATTACTAAAGGGTCTGGAGTGATCTGTGTTGAGCAGTAGTCCACTGAGCGCAAATTTGTAACTGTGTTATCAACAGTGATGCATAATACTAAGAAAAGGTTGGAGTTTAAGAGAAAACATGAGCTGGGGCAACAAGATAGCGATTGCTGCTGCCAAGATGGCCGTGTCAGATGTAAACATCATCCACTCCCCGCTGCTGCTCTCCATTGTAAAACGTCTGATATCTCAGGTCTGCCGCTTCACCTGGGATACTTCACTCGGCGAAGCCCTCCGCGCACCCACCAGGGGTCATTACCGCTCAGACTCTTCCCCGCACCCATGGAAATGACAAACATCCCGCATATTAGATGTCGCTTTAACCCGCATTCGACTAGGGCCACACAAGTTGACACAACAGTTGGAAGATGATAGAAGGGAGGCAGAAAATGGTGCTGGAATTTTCGCTGGAATGAGTATTGTTGATAAATGGAATAGTGAAACAAAGAGCGTGTTAAAGTTTTATTTGAAGGAGTGTGAGCGGTGAGAGGGTGGTGTAGTATCTTGGGGAGTCTGTCTATACACACAAGGATGGAGAAAGGGCGTCGTGGCTTTGTAGTTTATTTGACAGCGAGTCATTGTACAACGTGCGGACAAGAGGTGCGCGGCGTGTGTGTCTTTGTGTGTCCTGTGGCTGACTGAATTACCTGGCTGGTGTTGCAGTTGTGTCGGCGAGGACAAGTCAGGTCAGCGTCAGGTCACCCTATAATCTTGGTCCCAGATATGGGGGTGGCCTAAGCCGATGCAGGTGTGTATGTGCGTGTGTGTGTTAGCACCGCTACAGTGGTAAGCAAGGTGAGATACGAGACAGCATAGACCTTTATACTACCTCGACCCTTCAATCCTCACCCCTTTACTTTTCCGGATAAGGAAACTGTATGAAAGTGCTAGTAAAAAGGTTGCAATGGTACCTGTAGACGGGACAAAAGTCTTCCACACGGTACACCAAGACCAAGACCCATCACGGCGCCACACCGTCCCCCTCAAGGCCGAATCACACCATACCATCATGGTGACAGGACACTGTCTCATCACATCTGTTAGAATTTCTTACATTCAAACAAATAGACGTGTTACACTAAACGGTGCGCCGCCGCCACGGCTCCAATACATCACTGTCCTGTCACGTAACAGTTTCTGGGGAAGAATATTTTAACGTAATGAGACTGTGCCGTGCTGATATTTGTCGTTTTCTCAAGACTTTATGTACCCAAAACAGTGTCTTTTAGAGTTCAACTCCTCTTCTTCATCCAACATATCGAAGTGATATTAATGCAATTTTTTTTCAACCATAGCCTCTGAGGCACCATGTCTGCTTAGAGGGTGAGCAGGAACTGCCGAAAATGAGGGAACCGTGAGGAATAGTGTGAATACAAGGCACGGCTGACGGAACGCTGCCGTGATTTCAGAGTGTGAACCAGCCTTCACCTGTACCTTCCTGAAGAAGACTAATCAACCCTCGCGACTGTGATAGATTCATAGGTGTAAACAGGGCAAATATCGTCCATCCCGACAACGGTGCCCTTCAACAATTACAACAATAACAACAAGGTAGAGATGGTTACCTTACAGTGTTATCTAAATGTCTTCGTAAATTTTTGTTATTGGGCAACCACCGATTTCGAGGCCGAAACTTAAGTCCTCCTGAATAGTTTTGATGTGTTTTGAATTAATCTGGCTCTCGTTTTTGTCGGAAATCAATGTTTGTTTACGTGTGTGTGTGTGTGTGTGTGTGGTGGGTGGGGGGGCATTCTGCCCCTCCAGGTCTGCCCCACAAACATTGCTACGCTTCACACTGCCATATTATTGGTAATTTTCGTTTTTTCTCTCTATCATCTGTTACTAAACCAAACCCTCACCTCCAACCTAACCTAATCTGATTTAACCTAACTTAACTTTCTGGCTGAAATAACGGTAGATTTTCGGTACTACGTGTAATGCCATTATTATTCAATTGCGCCATGGGAAATAGGGCTCAAAATACTCAGAATGAAGAAAGCTACACGATGGTGTAGGTAAGAGTCCTAGGACTTTTGAAAGCCCACTACCAAAATAATACCAATATCTATGCAAATTTTCCACAAGGTCTAAACACATAGCAGAAAAGCAACAAAGGCATACCTACAACATTAAATCTAAGCTATATGTCATAGCTAGCAAAATATTAGAATATCAATTCATAGGGGCATCCTGCAATATATTATGACCGATTTTGGTTACCCTGTCATTCCTTTTACATTTTAACTAGTATAATTTTCTATTCACATTCACTGCACTGTGAATATTGTATTTAGGTACAGGCTCATAATCATTTGCTTTCCCCTACAAATCCCTTTTTTTTTTCTTTTTTTTAATAACTTGATAAATTTACAAAATTTTTGTTTTCCTTCAAAAACACCAATATTTTTTTCTCTCAAAACCTCCTTGTAAAATAGTGGTGCGTCTTATGCCCCGGGCAAATACGGTATTTATATTAATATATATTTATTTTATATATATATATATATATATATATATATATATATATATTTTAAATTATATATATGTTTTATATAATATATATGTATATAATATATATATATAGTTATATATATATTATTTATATATATATATATATTATATTTTATATATATATAATTATATATTAATATATATATATATTTATAAAATATATTTTATATTATATATATATATATATATATATATATTTATATTATATTATATATTTACTATTATATTTAATTATAATATATATAAAATAAAATATATATATATTTATATATATATAGATATATAAAACATATTATTATAATATATAAAATTTTACTAAATATAATATATATATTTATATTATATATATAAATATACATACATTAAAATATACATATATATTACATATATATATATTATATATATATATATATAAAATTATATATTATATATTATCATATAAAATTTAAATATATATTAATTATATTTTAAATATATATAATATATATATATATTATATATATATATTTATATTATATATATACAGGGAGGTCCCGTTATAAGACATTCGGTATACGAGAATCCGATGATACGAGATGTGTAAATTAGGGTCTATTTTAAATATACGAGATCGAAATCCAATGTTACGACATTCAAACTGGGGTGAGTAAAATTATCAAGTTCAAAATGCGCCCCCCTACCACTCCAGGCTGGACAAAGGGGATTTGGTTGACCCCAGTGAGGTCACCCCTAGAAAGGCGTGACCTGAAGGTAATTAAGCATATGGCACGGCCTGACCTTTAGGGGTAATTAGCAGTGTGTGGCCCCAAACCCTTTGGGGACCGGGTACACTACCTTCTCTTGTATCATGCGGCGTCCCTTACATTACAACGTCTTTTTTGCTTGTTATGCATGTTTTTATGTTTAATTAATGTGCATTTATGTTTTTTGTGTGCTATTTTTCTCTTTCAAATGCTTTTTTCTACAGAATAGGTAGTACAGTGTGGGTAGTATAGACGCTGTGTGTTTGTTGTGTTGGCTAAGTTTATTTTAGCTTAAAAAGCATGTTTTTTTTTTTTTTTTTTTAATTGATGGTCCGGAACCAACCTATATTTTAACCATTAGTTTGTGTTTCTTTATACCAGATTTTGCTTTACGAGTATCCAGGTGGCACCTACTGCTCGTATCTTGGGGACCTCCCTGTATGTCATCAAAAAGTATGCTGGCAGTGTTGCCAATGAAGTCATTTAGATGGTGTTCATTTGGCGCATGTAAATAAACGAGTTGTTGGACAACAACTCGTTAACTCCCCCCAGGATTGATAGCTCTGGAGACACAGGGGATATCACATACGCCCGATGCTGCCGCTTCCTCTCACAACCGCGTCCCTCCTCTGTTTCGCTACAAGCCGTGTTTCAGAAAAAAAATGCCGCATCCACAGCAACCTAATGACGACGCAATAGGCATCCCCTGACTCTGCAACAAAATGGCATGTACTGGACTTTGCTAGCGGGGGACCAGGGAGAGGAAAAGGGAAACGAAGACGTGCAGCGGGGAGAAGTTACGAGTGCGGGAGTGAGACTGCTACTTTCTCTGGCTGAGCAGCTAAAGGACTGTTGGATTGAGGAGATTCTCGGGCAAAGAGTGCCTTTTGGTGGTGGTGGTTTGTTAACAATTGTAAATCAGCTGATGGGATGGCGGGGGGGGTTAAAGGTTTGTTATTGTAATCACTGAGCCCCGTTCAGTAGTGCTATACGGAAGCGAGAGCTACATGGCACAACATGGTTTCACAATACTGTACTGCAGGGTGGAACACTCGCTCTCCTACAAGTACCAAAAACTCTCACCTAACGGAATCCTAGCAGCCATCCCAATTTGTTCCAATTTTTCACCATGGCGTATGTTCCTATTCTCAGCGACAGAACTTCAGTTCTTGATCTTACAGTACACATTACATATATTAATCAGCTTTTACACCTATTGCTGCATTCAGGGATTAATACCAGCAATAGCTTGATAAGTTAGGGTATTTTACTTAACCAATGTCCAGGTTTAGGTAGTGGACTTGCTGAGGGGGGTCTCGGATCAGGTTATGTACCATGTCCAGGGTTTTTATAGTAACTGCAGTTTTACAATGGTTTGTACAAACAAAAAATGTGGGTCCATAATGGTAAGGTAAAAGTGCTCATCTCCGTGGCATTAGCTTTTGAGCCTGTGGTGGGTGAGGACCCGTTACCCCCGGGACACAGGGCTAGTGTTTATTCCGGGTTACCACAGTTACCTTCCCCAGGTACCCATTTATCAACCCCAAATGGAGGATGAGCACTGTTTGGGCTGCCGACTTGCCCTGTCTTTGACTCGAACTAGGGCTTGCAGATTCGTAGCTAGGTGCACTAGCCACTACACCACAGAGGCGACAGTCGTCCCAATAATGATATACCGTTATTTTACAGCTTATAAGACAAAATTTTTCCCCTAAATATACCCCGAAAATACTCATGCGTCTTCCCAGACAATTTGTTAGCTTAGCTTAGGTAGCTTAGCTTAGGTTAGCTATTCAATTCGCCCCTTTATTTATGTAACCTCATACTTATCTGTTACAAGTATTTAGAATACCATAAGACATTCAAATCAAAAATCTATCCTCATGCTGTTTATGTTTACAAAAGGGACTGGTGGGGGCAATTCTGCCTCACAGATAGGCGCCAACAGTGCCAACTATTGTCTGCTAGTGTTGCTGTATCATTTACCACCAGGCTGTCACAGTCACCACGTATCACAAGCTCTTTTCCGTCCTGGGAATTATCACATACAAGCTAGAAGTTGTACGACACGGCCAAAAAACATGGTAACAGAGCAGCAGAAAGACCTTCGGACCACAGCCTACCGAGAAATTGGTAATTTTTTCTACCGCCTATCGTAGAAAATCTGTTTATTTATTTTTTTTCCTTCGAAATTTCTTTCAAAAAAATCAGGGTGCGTCTTCCAAGATGCAGTGTCTTATAAGTAAAAAAATATGGGACTTTTCTCCTTATTTTTCCTTTTCATATATTATAAGTGGCTGGGCGCCAAAAATTAAATGTCATCGAAAGTTTTCCCCTGTCTAGGAGTTCTGGGTTGGTGTTTGGGGAAGACTACCAAACGCAACAGTTCCATACACCAGCTCAGAGAGGTGGATCGCTACTGTAACCCCCCGCATGCACACACACACTTATGTAAACAAAAGGCAAAGATGGCATCTCTTCTTCTCTCTCCTCCCTTGCCTCTGTAATATTTCATTTCCTGCTGGTATAACTAGCTATGTGGGAAAAAATTTCAAATTTGTTAAATGCTATTGAAAGAGGTATCAGTGAAAGGTCTTGAAAAAAACTTTCCAATGACACCAAGATGACCCTTCTAGGGCCTAAAATAAGAAAGTTACATCAATAGAAGTTCGCCTTTTGGGCATATTTTTGTCTTATAAAACATAGGATTATTGTGACCGATAAAATTTGGCATCAATGAAAACTCATGGTTAGTTAGGTTAGGTTAGGTTTTGGTTTCATTAAAACATAAGGTTAGGTTAGGTTTAATTTTTTTTTTTTTTTTTTTTTTTTTTTTTTTTTTTTGCGCAAAATAAACTAGCACCATTAAACAAGCACCTATTGTAGGCCAAGAAAAAGTAGTTGGTGTCTCTGAAAAAGAAAGTGAAACTCTCCTCCATAATTACCAAAAAAACAAACAGAACAAACGAACAACGAAATGAAAAACAGTGCTTGACATCGATTACAGATAGCCTGAAAAAATTGTTGCTACTCGATAAAAACTTATCAAATTCGACATATAGACGGACAAATACCTAAAGAAACTTTTTTATTATTTTTCAATTATTTCACTCGCCTTCAGCAAATTGACGAGCGTTTTGGCGACCTGTCACAAAACCACTCCATTTCCGCGAATGTACGTGATTTCAGAAATGTTCCGAGAATTTTCGAGAATTGTTTCTGCAACGAGTTGAGGGTCAATGTGTGTATTTACGTCATCAAATCATTGTAAGCTCGTGCAATCACAGGAAAAACACACAAAAAACTGATTTTTTAGGGGGTTCACAACACAACTTTTGCGCTAAATTTTGCCAATTTCGTAAAAAGAAACGGGGCTGAGCTGAAATGTTACCAAGTTGTCAAGCGTGAAATGGGAGACTATGCACATACCTAGTATAAGGGTCTGCTGCAGCCAATACAATGACATCTGCAAGTTTTCTTTGTGATGATAAGAGCAGCCCAGCAGAACAAAATGGATATTTACAACAGACTTATAATTTGCAACTTACCTTTCCCCAAATCTTCAAGGTTGATGCGCGTGGGGTGATTTCCTGCTTGTGGGGAGTGAGGCGATTTTGTTTGGAAAATTTACTCAAATTCCACAAGGCAGATGCCAGTCATCACTGCAAAGAGTTACAATGATTTGCACAGGTAATAGTATAATAGTATATGACATGAGATAAAGGTGATAGATAAAAGTCACAGGAGTTCAATGGTGTGTAGCACACTACATAACACACTAGTTAGCAGTTAATAGGACACCTAACTAGTAGCTGGCAGTTGACAGCTGGCGAGTAAAGGCCGTTCCACTGGCCAAATACCAGCATAATCTGCCAATTTTATTCCCCGGAGACAAATCGCGGAGATATCGCCCAGAAAAATAGGAGGTCGATCGAGTGACCACTCGATCGACCTTTGACTGCCGGTTTCTGGGAGATTTCGCGCGCCAAATGTAAAAACAACGCAGAAGTCGCACCAAAACTCTTCCCCACTCCCCCATCCCTTTCTCTGCCTCTCCCAAATACTCATCATATCATTTGAGAAGATATAAAGCATTTGACTTCAACACTAAGGGCGCCACCATCTCCCCGGGCCTTACGCTGGCAATCTTCTATAGGGCCGCTTTGGTATAATTTTGGTATTGGGGACTAACAACTAGCAAATTTACTTACATCATTATGTAGATCTTTTCATCCTTACTTTGAAGCCAAGTTTTTCCCAGGGTTAATGGCGATACTAATAATACCAAAAAAAATTCCGTTATTAGCTACAGCCAAACGGTTAAGTTAGGTTAAATCAGAATAGGTATGGTTAGCATGGGTTTGATAGTAGCAGATTATATCAATGAAAAATGAAACTTTCAATACTACGGGAGCACAAAAAGGGTGGGATGTTTGTGGGGTGGCCGGGAGCGGGCTGGGTGGTTATGGTACTCTTGTCTACCAGATCTCACGTCCCCATCGGCAAGAGTTCCAACTTTTCACTTTGTCAAGTGACACAGGAAAGAGAGGGGTGGGTCGATTGCATATACTTGGACCTAAAGAAGGCATTTGACAAGGTACCTCACAGAGACTGCTCTGGAAGCTAGAACATGTAGGAGGATTGAAGGGTGGTTTGCTGAAGTGGATGGAAGACTTTTTGAGCAACAGAGAGATGAGAACAGTAATAAAAGATCAAAAGTCAGATGGTGCAGTGTGTAGTGGAGTTCCTCAAGGATCAGTATTGGCCCCAGTGATTTTCTTGGTCTATGTAAATGATAGGACAGAAGGAGTAAACAGTTATATTGAGTTTATTCGCTGATGATGCTAAATTACTAAGAAAAGTAGAAAGTAAGAGGACTGTGAGGATTTACAAAAGGATCTAGATAAGATTTTCAGATGGAGTCAACTTTGGGAAATGGAGTTTATTGCCAAAAAGTGTAAAGTGATGGAAGTGGGCAGTAGCAAAAAGAGACAGAGAGGAAAGTATTCGATGGGAAACGAATGGATAATCAAAACAAAGGTCGAAAAAGATCTGGGAGTATGGATTAAGGACAATTTGTCACCTGAGAAGCATATAAACAAGATCACAGGTGATACATACCAGTTGCTGAGGAATATAAGAATGGCATTCAAATATCTGGATGAAGAGATGATCAAGAAATTGATAACATCTTTGATTCGACCAAGGTTGGAATATGCGGCAGTGATTGGGTCACCACATAAAAAGAAGGATATAAGGAAGATTGAGAGAATACAAAGAGCAGCCACAAAAATGGCTCCAAGCCTGAGAGATTTAACATATGAGGAAAGACTTTCAAGACTAAAACTCCCAACTCTTGAGGAAAGAAGAGAAAAGGGAGATTTTATAGCAGTGTATAGAGCATCAATGGGTCTGGAAAACATGGCTAGAGAAGATCTGTTTGTGTGGGAGGACAGAAGTACAAGAGGTCATGAGAAGAAATTGAAAAGGACAACATGCAAGAGGGATATAAAAAAATACAGCTTCCCGTATAGAAGCCTAGAAGCCTGGAACAACCTTGATGCAAAAGTGATTAATGCAAGAAGTATTCAGGACTTCAAAGGCAAGCTGGATAATAGTAGATTTGGAGACGGGACAGTACGAGCATAGCTCTTTTCCTGTATGTTACAACTAGGTAAATACAACTAGGTAAATACACGCTGGTCCCTTCAGTAGCCAGGTAGCTCAGGCCCCCAAACACATGGTTTTTTTGTCTATCGGAAATCCTTAGTGTATAAGAAATTGTCTATATATTTGCTCCACTGCTTTCTACAAGCTCTTCAATGCTGCCAGATCCCCATCCACACACACACAAACACACCCACCCCACCACCCACACAAACACACCCACCCACCCACCCACCCACACAAACACACCCACCCACCCACACAAACACACACACACACCGACCCACCCACACAAACACACCCACCACCACCCACACACAGACCCACACACACACACCCACCCACCCACCAACACTCACAGACCCACACCCACCCACACACACACTCACACAAACACACCCATCCACACACACACACACACACACACACACCCACACACACACACACAAACACCACCCACACCCACCCACACACAGACCCACACACACACACCCACCCACCCACCAACACTCACAGACCCACACCCACCCACACACACACTCACACAAACACACCCATCCCACACACACACACTACACACACACACACAACACACACACACACACCCGCACACACAAACACACCCACCCACACAAACACACCCACACACCCATCCACACCACTCAAACACACACACACACAAACACCCACACCCCCCCACCTACACAACCCCCCCCCCCAACACACACACACACACCTACACCCATCCACACACACACCTACATCCATCCACACACCCACACCCACCCACACACCAACACCCACACAAACACACCCACACCCACCCACACAAACACACCCACCCACACCACACACACAGACCCACACACCCACAACAAACACACCCACCAACACAAACACACCCACCCACACACACACAGACCACACCCCACAAACACACCCACACCCACACACACACAGACCCACACACACACAGACCCACACCCACACAACACACCCACACCCACACACACACAGACCCACACACCCACACACACAGACCCACACCCAACAAACACACCCACACACAACACAGACCCACACACCCACACCCACACACACCCACACCCACACACTCACACGCTGGTCACTTCGGTGGCCAGTTATCCCGGCACGGAGGTCAGCGCGCCCTCTACAGTGTCGCGCACATGGTTGGTCAGCTGGTTCCAGGCTGTTGACCCGCGCTCCGGCACCTCAAACTGCTGCCCCACGCCCGTCACCTTGACCTCCACCTCGTACTGCAGGCGGGGCGGCGAGACGGTTCTGGTGTACACGAAGGGCCGCCCTTCAGCCCCCCCTGTGTGCGTATTAAGGAGGGTTGTGTGGCGGCTGTGTGGGTATTAAGGAGGGTTGTGTACGGCTGTGTGGGTATTAAGGAGGTTGTGTACGGCTGTGTGGGTATTAAGGAGGGTTGTGTACGGCTGTGTGGTATTAAGGAGGCTTGTGTACGGCTGTGTGGGTATTAAGGAGGGTTGTGTACGGCTGTGTGGGTATTAAGGAGGCTTGTGTACGGCTGTGTGGGTATTAAGGAGGCTTGTGTACGGCTGTGTGGGTATTAAGGAGGCTTGTGTACGGCTGTGTGGGTATTAAGGAGGCTTGTGTACGGCTGTGTGGGTATTAAGGAGGCTTGTGTACGGCTGTGTGGGTATTAAGAGGGTTTGTGTACGGCTGTGTGGGTATTAGGAGGCTTGTGTACGGCTTGTGGGTATTAAGGAGGCTTGTGTACGGCTGTTGTGGGTATTAAGGAGCTTGTGTACGGCTGTGTGGGTATTAAGGAGGGTTGTGTACGGCTGTGTGGGTATTAAGGAGGGTTGTGTACGGCTGTGTGGGTATTAAGGAGGCTTGTGTACGGCTGTGTGGGTATTAAGGAGGCTTGTGTACGGCTGTGTGGTATTAAGGAGGCTTGTGTACGGCTGTGTGGGTATTAAGGAGGCTTGTGTACGGCTGTGTGGGTATTAAGGAGGCTTGTGTACGGCTGTGTGTGGGTATTAGGAGCTTGTGTACGGCTGTGTGGGTATTAAGGAGGCTTGTGTACGGCTGTGTGGGTATTAAGGAGGCTTGTGTACGGCTGTGTGGGTATTGGGGGCACGGGATAGATAATAGCTACATAAGGGTAAATAAATAAATACTTTGGAAGCGATAAATAGATTAGTGATTATTTTGAGCTATGAAATAAAGGAAACAGACACACCTACACTCATACATACAGACAAGTAGTACACACACATCCCCCCCTACACACACACCCATGCAGACCCACCACACACACACACACACACCCTCTCCACTACTCTCCCTACACACACCCACACACCCACCTACACACAAACCTTCCTACCCACAAACCCACCCACACATACACACACACACACACACCCACCTACACACAACCTTCCTACCCACACACACACACACCACACACACACACACACCCACCTACACACAACCTTCCTACCCACAAACCCACCCACACACACACACACACACCCACCTACACACAAACCTTCCTACCCACACACACACACCCACACCCACCTACACACAAACCTTCCTACCCACAAACCCACCCACACACCACACACACACCCACCTACACACAAACCTTCCTACCCACAAACCCACCCACACATACACAACACACACACACACCCACCTACAACACAAACCTTCCTACCCACAAACCCACCCACACATACACACACACACACACACACACCCACCTACACACAAACCTTCCTACCCACAAACCCACCCACACATAACAACACACACACACACACACACACACCCAGCCACACACACACACACACTTTACTTGGACCTAAAGAAGGCATTTGACAAGGTACCTCACAAGAGACTGCTCTGGAAGCTAGAACATGTAGGAGGATTGAAGGGTGTTTGCTGAAGTGGATGGAAGACTTTTTGAGCAACAGAGAGATGAGAACAGTAATAAAAGATCAGAAGTCAGAATGGTGCAGTGTGATGAGTGGAGTTCCTCAAGGATCAGTATTGGCCCCAGTGATGTTCTTGGTCTATGTAAATGATAGGACAGAAGGAGTAAACAGTTATATGAGTTTATTCGCTGATGATGCTAAATTACTAAGAAAAGTAGAAAGTAAAGAGGACTGTGAGGATTTACAAAAGGATCTAGATAAGATTTTCAGATGGAGTCAACTTTGGGAAATGGAGTTTATTGCCAAAAAGTGTAAAGTGATGGAAGTGGGCAGTAGCAAAAAGAGACAGAGAGGAAAGTATTCGATGGGAAATGAATGGATAATCAAAACAAAGGTCGAAAAAGATCTGGGAGTCTGGATTAAGGACAATTTGTCACCTGAGAAGCATATAAACAAGATCACAGGTGATACATACCAGTTGCTGAGGAATATAAGAATGGCATTCAAATATCTGGATGAAGAGATGATCAAGAAATTGATAACATCTTTGATTCGACCAAGGTTGGAATATGCGGCAGTGATTGGGTCACCACATAAAAAGAAGATATAAGGAAGATTGAGAGATACAAAGAGCAGCCACAAAATGGTTCCAAGCCTGAGAGATTTACATATGAGGAAAGACTTTCATGACTAAAACTCCCAACTCTTGAGAAAAGAAGAGAAAGGGGAGATCTTATAGCAGTGTCTAGAGCATCAATGGGTCTGGAAAACATTGATAGAAATGATCTGTTTTGTGTGGGACGACAGAATACAAGAGGTCATGAGAAGAATTGAAAGGACAACATGCAAGAGGGATTAAAAAATACAGCTTCCCGTATAGAAGCCTAGAAGCCTGGAACAACCTTGATGCAAAGTGATTAATGCAAGAAGTATTCAGGGGCAATCTGGATAATAGTAATTTTGAGACGGGACAGTACGAGCATAGCTCTTTTCCTGTATGTTACAACTAGCTAAATACAACTAGGTAAATACACACAGGCACACACAACTAGGTAATACAACTAGGTAAATACAACTAGGTAACACACACAAACACACACACACACACACACACCCACACACTCACCAAACTTGGAGCAGGAGTGGATACAGATGCGGTCGGGGGAGATGATGGGAGTGAGGGAGTGCTTGCGGATCTTCTTGGAGACAAAGTTCACGGGCGCCCCCCTTGATCGGGAACACCATGTAGAGGCAGTGTCGTCCATGAAGCCCCAGGTCCTGCGGTAGTAGTAGTAGTTGTAGTAGTACTCACAAACCTGGTTTTCCCCGGACTAATAGGGGGCACCACTGGTCCGGGAACCACAACAGTCCGGGAATCCAACGTCCCGATGCCTTTTTTTTTTTTTTTTTAATCACAAAGGACTGGGCCCAAGGGCACAACAAAAATGGGTAACAAAGCCCGCTTAGCTGCCAGTCCCTATAAAAAAGACAGAAAGAGAATAAAATAAAAAAGGGGTGGGCCAATTTAGTTTTATTACCGGACTTTATCCTACTCTAGTATTTACTGTCCGGCACCGCCAATAAAAACTACCCCGCCGCGACTTTTACGTCCGCTGAGCATGCAGCCACCTGGCGGGAGGCAGCAAAGGTTTCATAGTCTCAAAAGACGTTCCTGCAACCAGGGGGAGTGGGGGTCAGGGGACTAACGGAGGCAGTGCAGGTGAACCGTGAGTGTCATGTGCCCAAATGTAAAAAATACGACCGCTGAGCATGCTGCCACCTGGCAGGGGGCAGCAGAAAGTGTTCAATAGTCCCCAAAAGACGTTCCTGCACCAGGGGCAGTGGGGGTCAGGGGACTAACGGAGGCTGTGCAGGGGGAACGTGAGTGTCGTGTGCCCAAATGTAAACAATATGACTGCTGAGCATGCTGCCCACCTGGCGGGAGGCGCGGGCACTGACCGGGTGAACAGGAGACGCTCGGACCGCCGGACAACTTTGTCAATTTACGAAACAGGACTTGGCATTTCAACGTAAAAAAAAAAAAAAAAAAAAAAGAAGTCCGGACTGACATATCCCCCGGGCCTCGGATTTTGTCCGGCAAATCCGATATCCCGGGGAAAAAGAGGTCCGGGAAAACGAGGTTTGTGTGTAGTAGTAGTGGTAGTTTTTTCTTTGTTTTTACATGAGAAAGAAAGGGCCCAAAAGGCAAAAAAGAGTAGAATAAAAGTCAGCTACTGTAAAAGGCAGCGTACAAATCACCCAGGCGTACAAGTCACCCAGGCGTACAAGGGCACCAGGCATACAGTCACCCAGGCGTACAAGTCCACCAGGCGTACAAGTCACCAGGTGTACAATCACCAGGCGTACAAAATCACCAGGCGTACAAAGTCCCCCCAGGGGGTTTCAAGTCACCAGGCATACAAGTCACCAAAGGGGTACAAATCACCCAGGCGTACAAGTCACCAGGCATACAAGTCACCAGGCGTACAAATCACCCAGGCGTACAAGTCACCAGGCGTACAAGTCACCAGGCTACAGTCACCCAGGCGTACAAAGTCACCAGGCGTACAAGTCACCCAGGCGTACAAGTCACCAGGGTACAAGTTACCCAGGCTACAAGTCACCAGGCGTACAAGTCACCAGGCGTACAAATCACCAGGCTACAAGTCACCCCGGCGTACAATCACCAGGGGGTACAATCCCGGCGTACAAGTCCCCAGGGGGTACAAATCACCAGGGGACAAGTCACCACACAAGTCACCCGGGTACGTCACCAGGGGTACAAGTCACCCACGTACAAATCACCAGGGGACAAGTCACCCCAGGCGTACAAATCCCCCCAGGCGTACAAATCACCCAGGCGTACAAGTCACCAGGCGTACAATCCCCAGGCGTACAATCACCAGGCGTACAAGTCACCCAGGCGTACAGTCACCAGGGGGTAAAGTCCCCCAGGCGACATCACCAGGGCGTCAAAGGTTCAACCCCGGCTACAAGTCACCAGGCGTACAAGTCACCCAGGGAAAGGGTACAAGTCACCAGGGGTACAAGTCACCAGGCGTACAAGTCCCAGCTACAAGTCAACCCCAAATCCCGGGGACAATCACCCCGGCGTACAAGTCACCCACGTACAATCACCAGGGGTACAAGTCACCAGGCGTACAATCACCCCGGCGTCAGTCACCGAAGGGGTACAGTCCCACGTACAAGTCACCAGGGGTACAATCACCAGGCTAAGTCCCCCAGGGCGTACCCAAGTCACCAGGCTACAAGTCACCAGGGGTACAAGTCCCCGGGGTAAAAGTCACCAGGCGTACAAGTCCCAGGCGTAAACAAG
>JACEEZ010007382.1:10000-35035 GCA_016584305.1 Chionoecetes opilio | reverse complement strand
AATTGCCAATTCCCAAATTGCGCGGAAAACTTACCGCTAACGGTGACCCAACTACGATTTTCGGATTCAGGGGCCACAAAATGCTTAGGATAAGACCCTCAAAATACTTCCTTCCCCTAATGTGAAGCGAATCGCCCTAAGTGACCCTACTATAAGGGACACACACGTTTAAGACAAGACCGACCATAGACCTCACGCGCCTCGCCTGCCGCTCTCGTCCACAAAGCTACCCACCGCCACTCTCTCATCTCATGGTCCCTGTTTTCCTGCCACCCCACACTCCTTTCAATATATTTAAGAGAACCCCTTCACGGTTCATATATACATATTATATATGGGTGTGTGAGTGTCTAAAAAAATGCATAAATGGGAAACGTTGTGGCCAAACATATTATAATGGTCAAATTCAATGTGTGGCCTTCGACCTATAAATTAGTGCCAAATTGGCCCGCAGTGTCGAAGAAGTTGGACCATCCTGCACTAAGCAATAATCAATCAATCAATCATTGGGGGCATACGCCGGGGGGCGCGTCGCCTCGCCCACCCTACGACGCCACTCCCGGGGTCACCACGCGGCGAGTCCCCATGCAGGTCCTTTCCCATACCAAGCAGCTCTTGAAAAAGAAACATCAACTTGCCCCAGCCACGAGCCTTGTGGGCGCCCCTTTGGCCTCCTCCACGCCGGTTTGTCTCTTACCAGATACAACCCGATGGGAAGGTCGGTTTCAGGTTAGCGTGACACATGCCCATATAGCCGAAGTTGGCGCTGACGGACTATGCAGGTAATAGGCCTCGATTCAGTCTCACGGTGCAATTGCTGAATTTGACACGTAATCATCCCAGTGATAGCCCATGATTCTGCGAAGACACTTATTACCAAAGGCATCGTTCGACTCTTCAAGTCACTATTTAGGGGTCCATGTCTCACAACCATAGGGGTAAAACAGGGATCACAAGCGATTTGAAGATCGGATCTTTGTCCTCCTGCACGGGTTTATCGACAAACGCCAAAATTCCCTCTGAGCGAGTCCATAACACCGTGGGCTATGAAAATTCCGCCTTTAAGACTTCTTGACGGACCCGCCGTCATTAGGGAAACTGCGCTACCAAGGTATGAAAAAACTTTCCAAAATCTCAAGTCCTCGCCGCCGCATGAACAGACACTGTACTGTTTCATCTAGTAAGCCCCCAAACACCTGGAGCTTGGTCTTAAGCCGGGAGACCTCAAGTCCCAAAGGGCTTTGTCTCCTCGTGCAGCGCCTCGAGAGCCATCACCAGGACCTCCAGCGACCAGCAAAGATTACTGCTTTCATCGGCAAAAAACAAGATCAGTGATCTTGGTGTTGCCGACGGAGCTTCACAATCACTTTGATCTACAACTTTGTCCAATAACAGTCCATACAAGTGTGAATAGTGATTTGGGGGAAGACCCCCACCCTTGCCTCACTCCTGTATTAACAGGAAAGAAGCTGGATTTCACCTGCCCCCCACTTCACAGCACTCTCAGTCCCAGAATACAGACCCGTTATGAGACCAATAGTCCTTGCAGGAATCCCACGAAGTCGCAGAAGATCCCCGAGTGACTCACGTTGCACTGGGTCAAACGCCTTCTTGAGATCAACATAGGCTGCAAGCATCCCCTTCGAAACTCACGTCGGCGTTCCAAACCCGGACACGAAGCCGCTAGGATACGGTCCGTTGTTGACTTACAGGCGTGAACCCAAACTGCTGAGGTCTCTGATGCTTCAGCAGATGACTGCGGGATCCCGTTGTCAGCAATAGATGGGCAAGCACCTTGCCTAGCACGCTGAGCAGTGTAATACCGCGATAATTGTTGCAGTCCTGATGGTCCCCGTTCCCTTCCTGATAGGGAAAGACCAGTTCCCTTTTTCCCGTCAGGAGGAACGGTACCTGATTGCCACACGGCAGTCAGGGCAGCATGCAACCCGCGGTTTCATATAACAACCCGCACTAAGCAATAAAATAACAGTTTTTGTTCAATGCCTCAAAAACCGAATTTCTTCACCAATCAACTCGACATAACCTTCCAGACAATTATCCCCTCTTCTTTAACAACACTCAACTGTCTCCATCTTCTACAATGAACATAGTACTAAGATTATCCTTTACTAATAATCTGAACTGGAAATATCACATCTCATCTCTTGCTAAAACAGATTCTATGAAGTTAGGTGTCATGTGGCGTCTGCGTCCTTTTTTTCATCCCCTTCACTGGTAAACTCTGGAACTCTCTTTCTGTTTCTATTTTTCACAAAACACATGAACTGACGGTAGATACACATGGTAATTTTGCTATTCATTTATATAAGCTCATGCAGAACCTTATAACACAATCTTGACTTCTGATGAACCCTGTCTCAGGAATGCAGCAGAGCACAAGGTAAAATAAACATTACAAATTTCTTTCCCTTGCTTTATTCTTAAAACAAGTGATTCCTGTGAATGTGCACATGGTGAATGAACAAAAGTACAGTATCTTCAACACATATCTCATGAAACAGTCGGAAGGAAGCAAAAAATCATTTCAAAGTTTAAAGGAACGGGCAACAATTCTTATTATACAATTATCAGTGTAATGTCTCTGTCATAACTATCATCATCATCACTACTTACACCTGTTATCATAATCATCATTACTACCATGATCATTATTATTATCACTATAGTAAAACAATGCCGATGATAATAATAATAAAAAAATAATGATAATAATAATGATGTAAATAATGATCACAATTATTATGATAGCAATGATAATGATAATAATAATGTTATTAATGATAACAATTGTGGAAATTATCCATTAACCACCCTCTCAATGAGTAGTGGTAATTTTGCCCCCCACCCCCCTTTGTAATAAGGGAGGTGTTGTTCGCTCACCATAGGGGGAGCGTAGGAATGTGTATATAAATAATTATGATGGTAATGGGTATTAATTAAGGTAATTTAAGTAAATGATAAGTACTGGGATATGATAAATGAACATTCCCAGTGGTATTAACCACTTGCACCTTATATTGGCACCTTGGTTTGAAGCGGCTGGTCATTGGCCGCTGCCGTCATTATCCTCGCCACCGAGGGTTGGAAATGTGGCTGGGTATGGGGAGTTTTCTAATAAGCTCACGCTCAAGCCTGTCTCTCCGGCTGTCACATCCTCTGCGCTTTCAGCCTGAATGATCTATCATTTACCGTAAATTCCCTGTGCTTTTTCGGGACATATCAGAATTACCCTTCAATACAAAAACTGAAACAGTTCCTAATAAAAAATGTAGTTTATCATTTTATTTGTCTGCACTTGGTGAAAATATTGGCAAAACAATTGAATACTTGAAAACTCAATCTTTAAAAATCGTCTTTTCATGAAAAAACGCAAGTTCAAGCAGAATGAGGCTTCAGGAAATATCTAACTGTATGTAAGTATTCACTGAGTACCTATTTTAGGTGTGTCTATCTGTCTTGCGACGAACCAAGAAGTAATTTTAAGTGCTTGGCACCTCGAAAACAGTCCGGGATGGAAGACAGTTGAAAGCGTTTGTTTACATGCGAGAGCTCCGCCGCCACTTCCATGTCCTTCCCTCTGAATCAATCAATCAACCCTTCCCTCTGAATACCCTATGTCCTCTGGTTTATCCTATTGTAACGAAGGAGGGGGGGGGGGCAACCCACCCCTCTCAAACAGCGTCACACACTAACGCCTCAGGGCTATGGAGACGGGAAGGACTGCAAGGAGACATTTACTGCTGTGCACGGCTTTATTACGCCAACTGCTACTACACACAGTACAATAGTGACTGCACGTCTGTCACGTAACTACACGCGCCACTCCGATCCGCCCCAACAACACAAAGTCACAGTCAAATCACAAAATCAGGAGACAAAGTCTCCTTTATGTGGGAAACGGTATGTGGGAGCGGATGCCACGAATATTCCAGTAGAGGATAGAGAGTGTGATGAGATAAGCGGATGATGATAGTTATAGGATGACAGCCTCTGGTATTGAGAAGTTAGGAGTATCAGAGATATGAGCCGTGAGGTAAGGGAGCGGCGGCGCTGAGCTGTCCCTCCCCGTGGCGTGTCAACAGGAAAGTGGGTGATAGCAGATCCTGCCAGCGGGATGGTTTCTGTGGAGATGCTGAACGCCACATTCTGTTTTGGTTAAATGTTCGTCGTAAGAGAGACATATACACCCAAAATAGGTACTCAATGAATGCTTACTTACAAGTAGATATTTCCTGAAGCCTCATTCTGCTTCAACTTGCGTTTTTTCATAAAAAGACGATTTTTAAAGATTGAGTTTTCAAGTATTCAATTGTTTTGCCAATATTTTCACCAAGTGCAGACAAATAAAATGATAAACTACATTTTTTATTAAGAACTGTTTCAGTTGTTGTATTGAAGGGTAATTCTGATATGTCCCGAAAAGGTACTATTTATGGTAAATAATAGATCATTCACGCTCAAAGGGCAGTGGATGTGAGATGCGCGAGAGACATCTGGCGGCTTAGCTTTGAAAACTCCCCATTGTGGCGGTCCACCCGCCGCCCGCCGAGAGTGCTAGTACACTCCCGTTAGTACTGACCCTCCCGTTAATAACATCTCTCACTGGGCTTCTCTGATTATATCGAGAAGCAGAATACACTTCATTTTCCCGTGAGAGAAACATCTCTTGCTTATCTTCTCAGTTTATATCGAGAAGTTGTATATAAACTTTTGTATATAATAAGTGTAAAAGCATAGGACGTGTCTTATCGACATAGCGAATATCTCGCCGCGTCAGTGTTGTGTGATAACTCGCTTGACGCCTCGATAACAAAACACATCGCATCCGCCCTTCACCTCTTGCCCTGATCACGGCCTGGCCACTCCGAATACCAAGAACATTGCAGTATTGATAAACCTTCAAACCCAATTCAACCCTCCTATCCACCGATAAGTATCTTAGTTAGTACTGGCTGGGGTATTTTGTCGGGATGAGATAGACACGGGTTATCAGAAGGTAAGAACTCTAATTAAATAAATGTTTGTGACAAAATTTCCACAACAATTATGATGATAGCAATGATAATGACAATGATAATTATATGTAGTACTAATGAGTAATAATGTATGTACTAATAAGTAGTACATGTAGTATGTACTAGGAGTAGTAGTATCGCTATTATTATTGTTACTAGAGTCATCATTATAATAATTATTATCATCATTATTATCTTTATGAATATTATCATCACTATCATCATGTATATCATTTATATCATTACTATTAATATAATCAATATCATCATTAGTATTACTATCATTGTTATTACTATTATTATTATATATATTTCATTATGATTTTGTTAACTGTCCGTATTATCATTTGCAGTATTGATAAAAGTAGTAGTAGTATTTAGAAGTTTTAGTTAAATAAACAGGACCAGTAACAGTAGTAGTAGTAGTAGTAGTAGTAGTAGTAGTAGTAGTAGTAGTAGTAGTAGTAGTAGTAGTAGTAACAGTAGTACGTAGTAGTAGTAGTAGCATAAGTACGTAGTAGTAGTGGTAGTTGTATAAATTGTAGTAGAAACGGTAGTAGTAGTAGTTGTTGTTTTTTGTTTGTTTTTTACCTCACAAAGGACTGGCCAAGGGCACAACAAAAAGAGGTACCACAAAGCCCGCTTAGTTGCCAGTCCCTATAAAGAAGACAGTAAGAGAATAAAACAGAAGGGGGGTGGACCAATTTAGTTTGGGAGGTGTCTTGTTACTTTTCTCTTGAAAAGATTTAAGTCATAGGAAAGTGGAAAAATAGAAACATGTAAAGAGTTCCAGAGTTTACCAGTGAAAGGGATGAAAGAGTAAGGATACTGATTAACTCTTGCATTAGGAATTCTGTTGGACAGAATAGGGATGAGAATGAGTAGAAAGTCTTGTGCAACGAGGCCGCGGGACGGGGGGAGGCATGCAGTTAGCAAGTTCAGAAGAGCAGTGAGCATGAAAATAACGGTAGAAGATAGCAAGAGAAGCAACATTGCGGCGGTGATTTAAAGATTTAAGACAGTCAGTCAGAGGAGGGGAGTTGATGAGACGAAAAGCTTTTTACTCAACCCTCTTTAGAAGAGCTATATTAGTGGATCCTCCCCAAACATGTGAGACATACTCCATAAAAGGGCGGATAAGGCCCCTGTAGAGACCAAGCAACTGAGAGGGAGAAAAAAAAAGGACGCAGACGCCACAGGACACCGAACTTATTAGAAACTGTTTTAGCAAGAGATGAGATGTGAGATTTCCAGTTCAGATTTTTAGTAAAGGATAGTCCAAGAATGTTCATTGTAGAAGAAGGAGATGGTTGAGTGTTATTAAAGAAGAGGGGATAGTTATCTAGTAGGTATTGTCGAGTAGATAGGTGAAGAAATTGGGTTTTCGAAGCATTGAACAAAACATGGTTTGCTTTGCCCCAATCAGAAATTATAGAAGATCAGAACTTAGGCGCTCGGTGGCATCTCTCCGTGAATCACTTACACACCTGTCAACTTGTAAGGTTTACCCGTATTTTGTACGGGAAATTTTATTTTTTGAGCATGTACGGCGTACAATGCAGTTTTGTATGGTAAAAAGTGCCCTCTTGTGTTTGCCACACAGTAATGCTGACAGTGAGCGAGCCTTTTCACATGTGAGGAAAATCAACACTGAATATAGGAAGACCATGGCAATTGATACACTAACAGCTTTTCTCAAAGTAAAAATGAACTGTGATGAAAGCTGCTATCAAGTGCATCCAACAAGTAAAATGTTGAAGTTGGCAAAATCAGCCACAGCTACATACAAATAATCAGTGCTCCTCGTAACTGCCAATATTGTATTGTATGTTACCAAACTAGGTAGAGCTTTCTCCGTACAGAAGACAGAAGTCAGAAACAGAAGTCTTAAGTGGAAAGCTGCATACCCAGGAATGGCCTTACATTAAGAAGGACTCCAGCACATATACTTTTATAAATGTATTATTGCCGACCCTGACCACACTCCATACAAGAGGCCATTTTAGCTCCGGGCAGCAAAGCTTGACCTCCCTGATGAACTTGAGCTTCAAGCTGTAGATGGAGTCGACCATGGTGGCCACTCTGATGGCACCCATAAGGACGATGTTCACGCTGTCCTAGAAGTCGAGCTTGGCCACCTTAATGGCACCCATGAGGCAGCGAATGTCGTCCACACTTTCCGTGCTGCACTCTTGCGTCTCTCGAAGGGGATGCTTGCCACCTTGGACACGAAGAATGCCCGTTAC
Organism: Chionoecetes opilio; assembly: GCA_016584305.1. Classification (NCBI taxonomy): domain Eukaryota; kingdom Metazoa; phylum Arthropoda; class Malacostraca; order Decapoda; family Majidae; genus Chionoecetes; species Chionoecetes opilio. The sequence continues at coordinate 27,753 of JACEEZ010007382.1, read as the reverse complement.
TCCCTTGGTGGGCGTTTTTTTTTTTTTTTTTTTTTTTTTTTTTCGCACACTTCTCGGCCATCACAGAGGTATAGCCAGTATATTGATGCATATATGAAGTCTGTGTGTTCAGCCATCTCGGAGGAGTTCAACCGGACAGACTACGCACAGACACATACATAGCTCTTCAATCGGGCTCTCCCCTATGCGGTTTCTGATGATACCTCAGGAATGACCCTACGGGCCATTCCTGGCTAAACCATTTATTCACGCACGTGTAAGGTTTTTCGCTGTTTTGTAAGGGCAAATGTAGTGCTTTGTAAGGGCGGGACTGATTTGGGGTTGACAGGTATGCACTTAGTTCCTGTTGAGTTGGACGTCTAATAAACGACGTTGAAAAATGTAGGGTAGAATCATCAGCATAGGAGTGGATAGGGCTTTGAGTTAAACTTAGAAGATCATTAATGAATAATAGAATGCTAGTGGGTGATAAGACAGAACCATGGGGAACACCACTATTGATAGATTTAGGAGAAGAACAATCTCCGTCTACAGTAGCTGCAATAGAACGGTTTGAAAGGAAACTTAAGATGAGGGTACAGAGAGAAGGATAGAAACCGAATGAAGGTAGTTTGGAATTTAAAGATTTATACCAGACTCTATCAAAAGCTTTTGATATGTCAAGGGCAACAGCAAAAGTTTCACCGAAACCCCTAAAGGAGGATGACCAAGATTCAGTTAGGAAAGCTAGAAGATCGTCAGTAGATCGCCCTTTACGGAAACCGTTCTGACGATCAGATAGAAGATTGTGAGCAGATAGATGCTTAAGAATCTTCTTATTAAGTATAGATTCAAAAGATTTAGAAAGGCAGGAAGTCAAAGCTATAGGACGGTAGTTTGAAGGATTAGAACGGTCACCCTTCTTAGGAATAGGTTGGATGTGAGCAAACTTCCAGCAAGAAGGAAAGGTGGAAGTGGATAGACAAAGACGGAAAAGTTTGACCAGGCAGAGTGCAGTAGTAGTAGTAGTAGAAACAGTAGTAGTAGCTGTAGTAGAAACAGTAGTAGTTGTGGTAGACGTAGTAGTAGTAGTAGTTGTCATCATCATCATCATCATTCCTATATTTCGTATAAAATATACCGAGACGCAATTGATGCATTGACGTAATTCTAGCTTTGATAGTTTGCAGCTCATGTTCAGGCAGGTCCGGTGTGTTCTATCAAATTTATGTTATAAAAATCTCTAAATAAGAATGATACTTAGGCACTAAACAATTAACAAAACCTGGGTACGAAACAACTTGTGTACGAAACTCCCTGTATTGCTAGTCCATCCGTATCCTTCACTTGACTCATTCTCTCCATCTCATCCTTGTCTCCTATTCTCCTCCTTTACATCCCGCATCTTCCTCTCCCATATCATCTTCTCTATACACTTCTAGCACAAGACACATTTCTTTTTTATTTGCACTTCACTCATTCCAGTCACCTATAGGCATTCGGCAGCATACCATTCATTGCACCCTTTATTTTAATTCACATTCCCCCTACAGCGTCCTGACCAACCATAAACAACTCAACATGAAATAAACAACTAATAACATAACTTTATATGGCTTGTATATTAGAAAAACCTACATCATGCGACCCTACGAACAGTGTGCGAGTGTTCTTCAGCAACCTTAGCACTACGGTGGAAAAACGAACAAATATGGCGGATGGATGTTCGCAAAGATCGTTTGAAAATACCTCTAAACGCGTTACGAACGTTCCAAGATCAATCTAAGTGCAAAGATAATCTTAGAGACGCGTTACGAACGTTCGAACATCCGGCCCCAGTTCTTTAAAAGGGCAAACACCTTTTAATGACGGAGTTATTGATAGCCAAAAGTCTCTTTATCTTATAATATCTTGCCTGTACAAATGCATTGTAATGTTTGAACAACAAATTACTTGTCTGTTGAGCCATTTCATCTAATATACTATAGGAGTAGGCGTGTGTCTGTCTGTCTGTCTGTCTGATTTGGGTAGCCAATGAACTGTAAATTCAATGTTGGTGAGAGTAAGCTAAAAATCGCAAATAAATCGTAGGTGTAAGCGGCTTGGTCCCATATCGATTGAATAATTTTGAAGGGGGGTTTTGGGCTAAAAACACATTTATGCGTATTAGATTACAGGAAGAAAACTCTGCGGCACCGTTTTTGCCGTATTTCACTAACTCAGTAGACTCATGTACTTACCGTTTGTGTGCGTGTGTAAGTGTGAGTGTGTGTGTGTGTGTGTGTGTGTGTGTGTGTGTGTGTGTGTGTGTGTGTGTGTGTGTGTTTGCTTACGTGTGTGTGTGTGTGTGTGTGTGTGTGTGTGTGTGTGTGTGTGTGTGTGTGTGTGTGTGTGTGTGCGTGCGTGCGTGCGCGCTTTGTTGTGTGTGCGTGTGTGTGTGTGCGTGTGTGTCTGTGTGCGTGTGTGTGTGTGTGTATTCATCTAGTTGTATTCATCTAGTTGTATTTTACAGGGCTGAGCTACACTCGTATGGCCCGTCTCCATATCAACACTCTTATCATTCATCCTTGGTGTTTAGTGTGGCCGAAGCCACCACCCCGGGAGGCGGGTGACAAACCCCCGGCTAACAACCGGTACCCATTCACTGCTGGGTGGACAGGGGCTCAGGGTTTTAAGGAAACAGCCCATCTGTCTCCGCTCCGCCCGGGGATCGAACCCGGTACTTCTCGGTTGTGAATCAACCGTGCTACCACTACACTACGGAGTACCCCCAGTGTGTGTGTGTGTGTGTGTGTGTGTGTGTGTGGTGTGTGTGTGTGTGTGTGTGTGTGTGTTTGGGGTCGATATTCTAATATATTCCACGCATGGCCAACTCTACATCAGCCTATCAAGGGTTGGCTGTGCTGATGTCATCGAAGTGTTGGCGCCCCGTGGAATCACATGGAACGTGGTTTACCCCGAGACACTTTGACCAGTGACCAACGACAGCAACAACAGGATTGGCGTTAGCACTCACATTGTTGTCTAATATATTATATATATACTACTACTACAAACATCAAAACATGGGTCCGAAGGGCCCACAAGCACTTGTGGTTACTGTAGTATTGTGGAAGAGCAAACACTTTTTTCAAGGCATTGTGGTAAGCTGTCTGGAATATCTTATAGCAAGACTATAAGATATTCATCGTAACAGTCTGCCATAAGGCCAGACCATACTCTGGCAAGCAAAAGGAATTGAATGGGAACATGAGGACGGACTGGAAACATTCCTGAAATTTTTATATGTATATAATTGAATTTTGCTTAAAAACTAGTTAATCTGAAATCTATATCTTTCTCATCACTCAGATTTTTCTGGACAGAGTAACCTAAATACTTGTAATTATCCACCAGTGCTATTCTATCTCTACAAAGATCAATAAAATTGCTTGAATTTTTCCTTCTATCCTTTGAAAATATAGGTACAGCATTTCGTCTTTACTTGATTAATTAATAAGTTCAATGTTTCATTTTTTTCCTTAATCTCAGCATATAATATACCTAAAGTCTCTGAAGTATCTGCAAGAACAATTAAATCATCAGCATAAGCCATTAAATTGACTCTCATAAATCCATATTTACAACCAAAGTCCTTTGAAGATATAGAAGTTATAATATCATCAATATAAAGTTTGAAAAGAAATGGCGACAATATGCCTCCTTGCCTGACACCTTGATTGATATAATAGTAATTACCAGCAGATTTTCCCCATATTACTCTAGCTGACTGATTTCTCAAATAATGCATTAAAAGTAGCACAATGTCAGGTGAAATAGGTCAGGTGATCTAATAATATTTTGTTCCCAGATTACAGTGATTCACTCGATCAAATGCCTTAGAAAGATCTATAAGAGCTGCAAACATCTTGCCCTTCACTGCAGTATATTTATTTGCAATATCTTTAACTAGCATTACTGCATCTGTTGTTGATGTGTGTTTCTTTAAAGTCTTTGGTTAAAATAATTTTTTCTTGAAAATTATTTAACACATGCATTTTTATAATTTTGAGGAGGCAAGATGACTGCATCACAGGTCTGTAATTTGACGATGAAGAAATATTACTTTTTTGGTCTTTAAGAATGGGATTGATATCTCGCTTAAACAGGTCAAATGAAGGAAAAAATGATTAAAACGGCTTGCAAATGCCACGGCATTAAGAAAAATAGACAATAAACTCAAAAAATGATAATTTGCTCCTTTTAGAAATTGTGAGTGAATCCCATCATGTCCAATTCCATTATTTATATTTCGTATGAGATCTTTCAATGTAAATTTTGATATTTTCAATCCATACTTTCTACTTGTTATCCATTTCTCTTTAATAGTTTGTATAAGAATTAGTGTTAAAAAGGAAAACTATAAAATAATTCCAGGCTGGAACCGCAGAGTTACAGGGTTACACGCCCGGGCCGCATATTCCCGTGATTTGGAAGAGTATGTGGTCTAGGGATGTCAACAGCCAATCACGGTTGTCACAACTCGTGACGTCACATAAAGGGGTGGAGCTAACATGATCGCCGTGCTCGTCGGGAACTTCCCTTCCCCCTCACACCCTTCAAATACCTCCCTTTACCCCTTCAATACCTCCCCTCTCACCCCCTTAAACTTTCTTTCACCCCTCATAACCTCATGCTTTGTTTCACCCCTTCAATACCTCCCCTCTCACCCCTCATGCTTTGTTTCACCCCTTGAATCATACGTCCCCTCTCACCCCTTTAAACTTTCTTTCACCCCTCATAACCTCATGCTTTGTTTCACCCCTTCAATACCTGAAGTGGTGACGGGAGGTATGAAGGGGAAAGTTTAAGGGGGTGAGGGGGGAGGTATTGAAGGGGTGAAACAAAGCATGAGGTTATGAGGGGTGAAAGGGGAGGTATTGAAGGGGTGAAGGGAGGTATTTGAAGGGTGTAAGGGAAGTTCACGGCGATCACGTTAGCTCCACCCCTTTATGTGACGTCACGAGTTGTGCCAACCGTGATTGGCTGTTGACATCCCTAGACTACATACTCTTCCAAATCACAGGAATATGCGCCCGGTGTCGTGTGGGCAAGTGTCTGTTTATGAGGGAATGTCTGTTTACTAATAAAGGCAAAGAAAACGGGCGATGAGGGGAGTAATTACTAATATTGACTTGATCAACAAAGGCATGTCCAGGCGTACTACGACAACAAACCCGTCTTTATTTATCATTAAAGGGGGAGGGGGGGCACGAAGTGGAACACTCGCCGACGTCGGCGAGAATTACTATCGGCGACAGTTATAGGCATGGTTTTGAGCATATATGATATAAGAGTCATTCAATTTCGTACAGAAATGTCTTAACCACCCGTATATACCCCCATCTCCTGCTCCGAGGACATTTCTGTACGAAATTGAATGACTTTTATATCATATATGCTCAAAACCATACCTATAACTGTCGCCGATAGTAATTCTCGCCGACGTCGGCGAGTGTTCCACTTCGTGCCCCCCCTCCCCCTTTAATGATAAATAAAGACGGGTTTGTTGTCGTAGTACGCCTGGACATGCCTTTGTTGATCAAGTCAATATTAGTAATTATTCCCCTCATCGCCCGTTTTCTTTGCCTTTATTAATAAACAGACATTCCCTCATAAACAGACACTTGCCCACACGACACCGGGCCAGGAAGCATTACCTGGCTTGGTTTGCACAAGGGAGGATTAGGGACACTTGACCTTTTTGAGTCAATGTCTCAGAGCAGGAAAGCATTCAAAGATGCATTTAATTAATGCAAAAAAGAAGAATGTAGTGAAATGTGTGAATCGATTCAAGAAAAATACGCACAAAAAGATATGAAAGGTTTCTGGAAAGAAATTAATAATATGAATAACTAGCCGCAAAGCCGCCCTCCGGGCGGACTTTTTGGCTAGCTCCTGCGGAGGGCTATTGGTGGGCCAAAGGCCCACCAAACACAGACTCTCCAGATAGCCCCTTCTAGCTTTCCTGAAATCATGGATGTAGAAATGTATGTATTAACTCCAACCCATTCACATCACCCCCAACCCATTCACTCACCCATTACCCATCATCCCTCACCCATTCACTCACCCATTACCCATCACCCCCCACCCATTCACTCACCCATTACCCATCACCACACACCCATTCACTCACCCATTAACCCCCACCTATTCCCTCACCCATCACCCATCACCCCCCACCCATTCACTCACCCATTACCCATCACCCCACCCATTTCACTCACCCATTACCCATCACCCTACATCAAGGCTTCCTCAATTCTCGCAACCCACTTTTTTTCACAATTCTCGCTAATAGGCTGCTAAAAAAAAGAAAAAAAAAGTGATCGGATCATCCTATAAGTGAACTTTAAACCTTCCCCTGCTCGACCCGGTTCCAAAACTGTGCATATGAGGGGATTGCGCCACAGGGGGCGGCCCTAGTCGCGGACAGACAGACAGACACACACATTTTCGCTTATATTATTATAGATAAGACTAACCCAATCAAACAATATAGATGGAGAAGGTAAAGAAAGAACCATATTGAAAAACCTTTAATGAAAAGGGTGGACTATAGATGTGATAATACAATTATTGTATTATACAATTATTATTAATATTAATGATAATACAATTATCTTATTATCACATAGTCCACCATTTTCATAGAGAAACATCATCCGGCAAGAACTTCCTGGTAAATATGTTACTATGGTTCTTTCTTTACCTTCTCCATCTATTTTTTTTATTGCTTATCTTATTATTCCTATTATTAATTTCTTTCAAGAAACCTTTCATTCTTTTTGTGCGTATTTTTCTGAATTGATTCGACATTCCACTAAATTCTTCATTTTTGCATTGATTAAATGCTTCTTTGAATACCTTTCTGCTCTGACACATTGCCTCAAAAAGGTCAGTGTCCTCTGATAACAATCCTCCCTTATACAAGCCAAACCGGTAATACTCCCTGGCCCGGGCGTGTAACCTCGGGCCCCTCTATCTCTGGGGTACCAGCCTGGTATTATTTTATAGCTTTCCTTATTAACTTCAATTCTAAGAACTTGGAAGACGCCTCTTGCACTGCCAAGAACAATGTCACTGTACAAATTTTGTATTGTTGATGATTAACTAATACTACTTTTGACTGACTACTACTACTACTACTAGGGTGGGGTGGGGTCACACCGAACGGGGGGATCACCGTACGAAGGTTTACAACGCGAAAATTAATTCAAATTTCGCGCCACCATGCCACCACGGATGCAGCGCCACCCTCAGTGAAAAAACATGCGAGCAACAGGGTAGCGTCAGCGTCACCTCCGTGTTACCAGGTAAGAAATTTTATTTTTCGTATTTTCCCCCTTGTCACTTTTCGCCGTTCTTATATAGTGTCTCATGTCGGCTGTGATGGCTGATTCTTTTGAGGTAAGTTGAAATACGAGGTATAACCGTATTGACAGTTATTGAGTAAAAAAAGTATGCATGCTTTCGAACAGGCCGCGGTGGCATTATTTACAAAAAAATTGGTGGCGCGGGGGATAAAACGTATGGAAGTGCGGGGGATCAACGTACAGTGAAATTTTGAAAAAGCTATATCTTTTGAAATACCTACACAAACATAAAAAACAGTGATTGACTATGTATATTCGCATGATATAAATGGTGGTGGTGAACTAGTGCTTTTAAATTAAATGGAACAGTGTTTTTTTTTGTGGCAAAAAGGGTGAAGATGATTGGTATTAAATTATGATGCTATATCAGTGTTATTATGCTATAAGCCATGAACTAACTATTATATAAGTGATTTGTGTTATTAGAATGATTCTATAATTAATTTTTTAGGGTTAAAAAAACCCATTTAACACTGCATATTTTCGGGGCATGAAGTTCGGTGATCCCCCGCATCACTACGATTTTGGAAAATCTATATTTTTTTAAATACTTAGAAAAACATAAGAAAAAGTGACTGGACTATGCATATTAGCATGATATTAAATGGGGGTGGTGAACTAGTGCATTTAAATTAAATGGAACAGTGTTTTTTTGTTGGTGTAAAGTTGAAGGTGATTGGTATTAAATTATGATGCATATCAGTGTTATTATGCTATAAGCACATGAACTAACTTAATATAAGTGATTTATGTTATTAGAATGATTCTAGAATTAATTTTTTATGGTTAAAAAAACTTTTTAACACTGCATATTTTGGGGGCATGACGTTCGGTGATCCCCACATATATTGCCAGACTCATAGTCCCAAAATAATATGGTGGCCATGCAAGAATCGCCTTACACTGTAAAAAATACTAAGCTAAGCTAACCTAAACTAACCTAACCTAACTATGCATGATGTCTAATGTCATTAACTCTTTTCAGATCTAACCTAACCTACCGCCATCACCGTCATCATGCCTCGCAAATATGTCAGGAAGAGCGAAAAGCAGATGGACCGCACTGACCTGGAGGCTCCTTTAAGCACCGCGTGGCCACTAGCTGCAGCCTGAAAGAAGCCCGGACAGATTCAACATCAAGAAAACAACTTTTGCTGTAAGTTGCTCTATTTAGTTCCATATCTCCCCAAGGTCTTTTTGTATGACCTCATCCCACGTCTTCTTTGGTCTCCCGGGGATGAGGTCATGCAAAAAGACCTCAGGGATAGCTTAAGGGTCTCTAGATTTATAGATTTTAAAATTTATTCATTTTTTTGTTAGCTTTTATTGCCAGCAAGGGCCTTCTAAGTCCTAATTAATTTCTTTTGTTAAAGGATGCCTTCAAGCGCTCTATTTATTATTTTTTTTGTCCAACTTTTGTTGCCAGCAAGGGCCTTTAAGTCCAAATTCATTTTTTTGTTACAGGACGCCTTCTATCTATCGAAGAAGCTGTCGGATGGATTTTACCTATATGGCTGTTGCTTCCAGTAGAAAATAGGGTTTTCACCCTCAACAAGAAATATACATTGCTGTTCACAGAATTCCATTGTTGTACATCCACGCAGCCAAGATTTTTCTCCCGGCCTGCCCATGAACGATGTGCGTAGGAGGGTTTGTACCAGTATGCCATAGTTTGGGTGGGAGCAAGAGCATCCCTGCTGGGCCCGGGAGAAAAAAGAAAATGGCCCACAGGGACTGGTACTATGCCTTCATGAACCGTCATCCAAACCTTGTATTGAAGGCTCCGGAAGGCTGTCCCATTTGCCAGGATTGTTGCCTTCAACAAAGTCCAAGTGGAAACCTTCTTTAAGGCTTACACATTAGCTTTGGAGAAGTACACATTCACGCCGGACCGGATATAACAATTTGGATGAGAGTTCATTGTCGACTGTTATGAAACAGTCAAGGGTTTTGTGTGCGAGAGGCCAGCCTGTAGCCACGCAGGTAACTCGTGAACGCGGTGACAGATGACGTTTTGGGCATTATAAATGCTGTGGGGCAGTCCCCTCCCTCCAGTGTTTATAATTCCCAGATGCCGATGGAATCCCGCTTTCATGAGGGAAAACGATCTTTGGTTCCAAAGGGATATTGCATCCTAGTGCTGGATGAATGGTGAATGTTCGTGCGACACTTCACATCTCCCTGAGAAGTCTTGTTCTTCTGTAGAGAACAAGATTCTTCTGATCATGGACAATGCTGAAAGTCACATGAACATTCAGCTGTTGAGTTTGCGATAATGCATGGTATCGTGATTGTTACCTTTGCCTCCGCATACAACAGACAAACTCCAGCCATTGGATGTGAGTGTCTTGGTCCCTTAAGACATTCCTGCGTGCCCTACTGAACGACCACGCGCTCATGCACCCTAACGAGCACATAACATCCACAAGTTGCCAGAGTTTGCTTCTGAGGCATGGACCCAAAACCACTACCCCTCCAACATTCTCAGTGGTTTCCGGGCGACTGGTATATGGCCACTCAATCGCAACATCTTCCCAGATGATGTGTTGTAGGAGCGCATGTAAACCCAGCGACCGGGACCACCAAGATTTGTGTGGAAGTTACTCCAACTTCTTCTGATGGAGAAGTTCAGATGGAGAGGGCGACTGGCTGAAGGCCATACCTCAGGCTATACCCCTTCCCCCCTTTTTTTCCCAGGCTAGATTTGTGCCTGCCCCCCCGGGGCCCCAGCACGACAGAGCCTGCCACCCCGAGCACCAGCACGACAGAGCCTGCCACCCCGGGCCCCAGCACGACAGAGCCTGCCACCCCGGGCCCCAGCACGACGCCCCCTGCCACCCCGGGCTCCAGCACGACAAAGCCTGCCACCCCGAGCCCCAGCACGACAGAGCCTGCCACCCCGGGCCCCAGCACGATGCACCCTGCCACCCGGGCCCGAGCACGACGCACCCCGCCACCCCAGGACACCCTTCTCAACAGACCGACTTAACCCCAGAGTGTGGGCAGGCCGTTTCCCTAAGGCTAATCCTCGTCCTTATGGAAAGGGGCGGAAGAGGGTGCGGGCCTGCTTTTAACCGAGAATGAGGAGGCAATATCTGACCTGAGGTTGAAGGCAGAGAAGAGGCAGAAGCTTGGAAGACAAAAGAAAGGGAGCGGGCTGAAAAGAAAACATTGGGAAAGAAGAAGGGTCCACAGCGGAAGAAGTCTGTGCCCGTCCCGGAGGAAGACACCACTGACGAGGAGGAGGTTGATGATGTCCGACTTCAGCTGGACGACTCCTCCGAGTACTCGGATGAGGTGGACGACGAGGGCACCTGGACTGCAGCATCATACCCTTTTGCTGCGAAAACATCACAGGTGGGGGACTTTGTTTTTGGTTCAGCTGAAGCTGGAGGGGGGAAGGGGGTGTGGGCACATTAGTGTGCTATGTTTTCTCAGGTGTTGGCCATCATGGAGGATGGGAAAATTAAACCTTTCTTTCCTCCGGATGAAGTCCGCTAACACCCGGACACGTTCACCTTCCTACCATCCTAGATGAAGCTTCTGTTGATCCAGAACAGTGCAAGGGTGTCCTGGTGACCTCCAGGCATCACCAAGAGGCAGGCTGACCTGGTGAAGGTGTTTCCCCCCCCGCTGCATGCCTTCATGATGCACTTCTGAATAGTGGCATAAAAATACCTAGACCTATTTTTAATAAAAGCTATTTTATATGAGCTTATCTTTCATTTCATCACCTAATAATAATGGTGGGTGTCTAGGCTTAAACATATATGTTGATTTCAGGCAAAAAAAACACAATAATGTTTGATGTATATGAGTTTAAAAAATATCATACGGTGCCCCCCCATACCTGATCGGTGTCCCCCTCTGGGGGGGACCGGACGGGGGGCAAAAATTTATAAAAAACCTTAAATGACCTTATTAAACGGGGTTAAGTAGTCATGAGGGTACCATAGGGGGCAAAATTGTGAAGTTTGTTTTGGGCACAGTGTGCACTTCTCAGGTAAAAAATGGATTTTTTGAATATTTTCCACTAATAGTACGGTGTCCCCCGACACCACCCTACTACTTATTATTATTATTAGAAGTAGTAATAGTGTAGTAGTAGTTAAGTGGTTGTAGTATAATAGTATGTAGTGGTGTCAATTTTGCAACAGTGGATTACTATAGTTTTTTATTTTTTTTATTTTTTACATCTGTGCCTAAGCGCCTGTAGGCAGTGGTGACCAGGGCTCGGATGGTAGGCTTTGGAGTTTCACTTGAGGGCTGTGTGGTCGCCCTCGCCCGTGGTGCGCAGGAGGATTTTTTATGTACGCCTGTAAGGCTCAAGCCGCCCTCCTGTGTCCTCCGATGCACTCGCAGTCGAGGGAGAGTTGTAGGCAGGGCTGTGGGGTGTTCTTAGGCCACTCGACGGTGCAGAAAGGTTTTGGTTTCTTCGGGATCGAACTCGGGTCACCGAGAACGCCAGTCGGAGGACAACTAACCACTCCGTACGCCTCCCCTACGCCTCCCCAGTAGTATTCAGTTTGGGTTTTCTTTATTGCCTTAGGTAGATGAATAAATATCCCTTACTGAAAGGTGTGAGTAATGAATAAATCGTCTTATTAGCGAGAAAAAAAAATCGATATGCAGGCTTGAATGTCACATTCGTCACAAAATGGCTAAGAAGGAAACATGTTTACATGAAATTGAAGTCCAATCATAGATTAGTAGTTATGCAATATCAATTAAAAAATGTCCCTGTGACTCCTTTAAAGTAATCTGTTTAATGGTTGACAGTAGAATAATTGTACCTGGGCAAGCAAAGAAACTGTTACTGAGAATGATATAACAGCATGTGTCGGCATCGGTGGAGCACTTCCTGATAAAAATTTGACTTTGTTTTTCATTCTATATTGTGTTAGGAATACGGTAGGGAGAGAGTCTTCAACTGGCATTTTTGGTAGGGTACCGGGACGTACAGAAAGTGAAATACGTGGGAACGTCTGTGACGTCATGGGTATGTTTGTGATTGCATGGGTCGGTGGTGATGGCAAGTGGAGAGGTTGATGTTGCTGTTCAGTGAATGGTGATATCTTGGATAAATAAGAACGTTTTGATTCACTTGGTGCTGATTTCATGGAGTTGTCGGGTCTCCGAATGACTACGTCGCTGCTCTGGTCGTCCAAGTTATAGTCTGGGAAAGGTGGTGTCACTGATGGGTCCGCGGAGGTCACACCATCAAAGACAGGGAAGGCCTGAGGTGGAATCGTGCATCAAGTCACCCATTTACCTAAGTGTCCTCTGTTCTAAAATCTAAGGTCCGGTGCGTGACAAATACAAAACAATATAGTAAAAACAACTCTCAGATCAGCAATCAATGTTCTAAGCATAACTGTTTTTTGGTGTGAGAGTGTGTGTGTGTGTGTCTGATGGAATATTGAGATAAGCGTGATGAAAATTCATGGCATCTTCCATGTATATCTTATCATAATATTGTATCTTATCATAACTTACTATTGGTATTCAACCTTCATATCTGCTTTTCAACAATGTATTATCCTTTGTTAAGAGATGAACTATGCTATATAGTATATTTCTATTTCTATTTCTATATGCTGGCAAGCATGACATTGTCTATAATACCACTAAGACAGAGTGCATGGTAGTATCACCGTCACGCACTCAGGTGAATGACCTCAAAACAGCATGTCTCAGTGGGTCTGCCCTCACTTTTGAGGATATTTTTGCATACTTAAGCCATGTTATATCCCACGACATGACTGATGATGATGACATCAGCAAGCAGACCACCAAGCTTCTTGTCGTGTGAAATACTCTACAGAGGAAATTCTCCTACTGTAGCAGGGAGGTGAAGATGGAGTTATTCAGGAGTCACTGCTACTCTATATACTGCAAATCGCTCTATGGTCGCGGTTCAAAGTGGCCACTCAGAACCGACTTTAGGTTTGTCGCAATGACATCCTTAAGAGGCTTCTGGGGCTGCCCAGGTGGCATATTAACAATACGCTCGCCTTTGCGGCAGACCCTTCAACCCCCCGCATTGGCGCCTCCTCCAGCCGCTTGGCTCCGCCCACTCTTGAGTTTGAGCTTGAGTTGGGAGTCACCCAGTAGGGTCTCTGTAATAAGAGGGTACCGCCATTCATAGGCCCTATGTTAAACGCTACTGGGCGCCGTCTTAGTACCAGGGCCTCTTTGTTCACTCTAGACCCGGGGAAGTTCTCAAGGCATGACCCCGCAGTATATCATGTTATACATGTATAAAGGATATACTGTTATCTTCGGAAATGCTTGTTATATAAGATTATCACATAAAACACAGTAAAACACATTAAATAAAGGTCATTATGAGACTCTGAAGAAATATGCATAAACTTAACATTCATTTAAACTCGTCGTCATGTAAAACTTTGCGGGACAACTTAAAGCATGGACTATACCGAAAGAAGCATAATTTTATTAGCTTTCCATTGATATATTTCGTTTTCTGATAAATGCAGTAGTAGCATGTATAAATTAGCGTTAACTAAATAAAATGCCGCGGCGGCCGCTCTCTCTCTCTCTCTCTCTCTCTCTCTCTCTCTCTCTCTCTCTCTCTCTCTCTCTCTCTCTCTCTCTCTCTCTCTCTCTCTCTCTCTCTCTCTTCCTTTACCCTCTCTCTCTCCCTCTCTTTTCCTTTCCCTCCTCTCTCCGTGAGAGAGAGAGAGAGAGAGAGAGAGAGAGAGAGAGAGAGATGAGAGACAGAGTGAGTTACCAAAATACTTTTTCTACTTTATATATATATATATACTAGCCGCAAAGCCGCCCTCCGGGCGGCCTTTTTGGCTAGCTCCTGCGGAGGGCTATTGGTGGGCCTTCGGCCCACCAAACACAGACTTTCCAGATAGCCCCTTCTAGCTTTCCTGAAATCATGGATGTAGAAATGTATGTATTAACGCCAACCCATTCACATCACCCCCAACCCATTCACTCACCCATTACCCATCACCCCCCACCCATTCACTCACCCATTAGGGCTATTGGTGGGCCTTCGGCCCACCACCTGGGTTTGGTGGGCCTTCGGCCCACTAAACACAAACTCTCCAGATAGCCCCTTCTAACTTTCCTGAAATCATGGATGTAGAAATGTATGTATTCCCCCCACCCATTCACTCACCCATTACCCATCACCCCCACCCATTCACTCACCCATTACCCATCACCACACATCCATTCACTCACCCATTACCCATCACCCCCCACCTATTCCCTCACCCATCACCCATCACCCCCAACCCATCACCCTCCACCCATTCACTCACCCATCAACCCACACCCATTACCCATCACCCCACCCATTCACTCACCCATTACCCGTCACCCTACATCAAGGTTTCCTCAATTCTCGCAAACCACATTTTTTTTCACAATTCTCGCTAATAGGCTGCTAAAAAAAAAAAAAAAAAAAAGGGATCGGATCATCTCATAAGTGGGCTTAAAACTTTGCCCTGGTCGAGCTGGTTCCAAAACTGTGACATATGATGGGATTCCGCCACGGGGGGCGGCACCTATCGCGGACAGACAGACAACAGACAGACAGACAGACAGACAGACAGACAGACACACTTTCGCTTATATTATTATATATATATTATATATATATATATATATATATATATATATATATATATATATATATATATATATATATATATCTTTCTTCTATAATAATATAAGCGAAAGTGTGTGTGTGTGTCTGTCTGTCTGTCTGTCTGTCCGCGATAGGTGCCGCCCCCTGTGGCGGAATCCCATCATATGTCACCGTTTTGGAATCAGGTTGACCAGGGGAAGGTTTTAAGCCCACTTATAAGATGATCCGATCACTTTTTTTCTTTCTTTTTTAGCAGCCTATTAGCGAGAACTGTGAAGAAAAAAAAGTGGGTTGCGAGAATTGAGGAAACCTTGATGTAGGGTGATGGGTGATAGGTGAGTGAATGGGTGGTGTTATGGGTAATGGGTGTGGGGTGATGGGTGAGTGAATGGGTGGGGGGTGATGGGTGATGGGTGAGGGAATAGGTGGGGGGTGATGGGTAATGGGTGAGTGAATGGGTGTGTGGTGATGGGTAATGGGTGAGTGAATGGGTGGGGGGTGATGGGTAATGGGTGAGTGAATGGGTGGGGGGAATACATACATTTCAGGAAAGTTAGAAGGGGCTATCTGGAGAGTCTGTTTGGTGGGCCGAGGTGGTGGGTAATGGGTCTATCTGGAGAGTCTGTGTTTGGTGGGCCTTCGGCCCACCAAACACAGGTGGTGGGCCGAAGGCCTACCAATAGCCCTCCGCAGGAGCTAGCCAAAAAGTCCGCCCGGATGGCGGCTTTGCTTTCAGGAAAGTTAGAATGGGCTATGATGTGAATGGGTTGGCGTTAATACATACATTTCTACATCCATGATTTCAGGAAAGTTAGAAGGGGCTATCTGGAGAGTTTGTGTTTGGTGGGCCGAGGTGGTGGGTAATGGGTCTATTTGGAGAGTCTGTGTTTAGTGGGCCGAAGGTCCACCAAACACAGTTGGTGGGTCGAAGGCCCACCAATAGCCCTCCGCAGGAGCTAGCCAAAAAGGCCGCCCGGAGGGCGGCTTTGCGGCTTGTTATATATTATATATATATATATATATATATAATATATATAGAGAGAGAGAGAGAGAGAGAGAGAGAGAGAGAGAGAGAGAGAGAGAGAGAGAGAGAGAGAGAGAGAGAGAGAGAGAGAGAGAGAGAGAGAGAGGAGAGAGAGAGAGAGAGAGAGATATGATAAGATAAGATACTTTGATCCTATCTAGACACTTTGCAAGTACCAACTACAAGGTTATTGACTATACAAAGCGCCACCACACCAGGACGTATTGTTAATATGCGCCCAGGTGGTCCAGCTCGTCCCTGGCCTTCGCTAGAAACGGGGGGAACAATCTGGATGTGATCCGTCGACACTCCGCGTTCAACTTAAGGAGTAAAGTGGAACTCTCTGCAAACTCCATCATCACCTCCGTCAGGCACAGCTCGGCCTATGTATGTGTATGTACAACAGCGGTGGCTGGGCCTGCTGTTTGTACAGAATGTGGGGTAGCGCAGGTGTACGTATATATAGTACATAATTATGCTTTCTATGTACATCAGTGTCTGTATCAATCAATCAATCATTGGGGGCATACGCCGGGGGGCGCGTCGCCTCGCCCACCCTACGACGCCACTCCCGGGGGTCACCACGCGCGAGTTCCCATGCAGGCTCCTTTCCCATACCAAGCAGCTCTCGACAAGAAACATCAACTTGCCCCAGCCACGAGCCTTGTGGGGGCCCCCTTGGCCTCCTCCACGCCGGATTGTCTCTTACAGATACAACCCGATGGGAAGGATCGGTTTCAGAGTAGCGTGCCACATGCCCATATAGCCGAAGTTGGCGCTGACGGACTATGCAGGTAATAGGCCTCGATTCAGTCTCACGGTGCAATCGCTGATTTGACACGTAATCATCCCAGCGATACCCCATGATTCTGCGAAGACACTTATTACCAAAGGCATTGATTCGTCTCTTCAAGTCACTATTTAGTGTCCATGTCTCACAACCATAGAGTAAGACAGGGATCACAAGCGACTTGAAGATCCGGATCTTTGTCCTCCTGCACAGGTACCGACAACGCCAAATACTCCCGCTGAGCGAGTCCATAACACCGTGGGCTATGCCAATCCGCCGTAAGGCTTCTTGACGTGACCCGCCGTCATTATGGACTGCGCTACCAAGGTATGTAAAACTTTCCAAGATCTCAATGTCCTCGCCACACGCATGAACAGACTGTACTGCTTCATCTAGTAAGTCTCCAAACACCTGGACCTTGGTCTTGAGCCAGGAGACCGCAAGTCCCAAAGGCTTTGCCTCCTCGTGCAGCGCCTCGAGAGCCATCACCAGGACCTCCAGCGACTCAGCAAAGATTACTGCATCATCGGCAAAAACAAGATCAGTGATCTTGGTGTTGCCGACGGATGCTCCACAATCACTTTGATCTACAACCTTGTCCAATACCCAGTCCATACAAGCGTTGAAAAGTGATGGGGCAAGGACGCACCCTTGCCTCACTCCTGTATTCACAGGAAAGAAGCTGGATACACCTGCCCCACACTTCACAGCACTCTCAGTGTCTGTATGCCCACATTTATATATTTTATTTGCTTTAGTACTTAAGTTCATTCCCTCATGTCTATATGTTATGTTGTGGGTTTTTTCTTCCTGTATGCCTTCGGATGAAAATAAAATAATAATAATTATTATTATTATAGAAGCTTGCTGGTCTAACTTACCCACGTATTATACTTTATCATGAGAGTAATT
>JACEEZ010007382.1:0-7500 GCA_016584305.1 Chionoecetes opilio | reverse complement strand
TTTCAGGAAAGTTAGAAGGGGCTATCTGGAGAGTCTGTGTCATTTTGTGTCTTCATCTGTGTCATATTATGGCTAAAAATGAACAAATTACAAAAATATCACCCGAGTGGCGACCTACACTAAGATCGCCAGTTAGTGTTTATGTTCTGAGTGTCCTCCCGCCGTCGTCGTCGCCCGAAAAAAAAACGAGTAGTGAAATTTGAAACCGTATATACTTGCAGATACAAAGCATAAAACAACGCTGAAACAGGGTAGATTATACAGTCATGATATAAACTACTGTGTATCATCTTCAGTTGCACATACAAATCAGTAGTGATGCTATAATTCGTAATATATGGCGCCTGGCGACATTCAGGCAGGTTGTGACTAAACTGTTATCTACTCTACGGTACAGTACAAAATAGATAATACTATATATTTATCATTATTATCATCATTTTAAAGGAAATAAACTATAATAAGCGAATAAAATAATCTAACATAGCTCCAAGCCTAGGTAACCCTTAATTAAAAGGCTGTATGGATTTTTCTAAATCCTCGTCTATCTTATATTTGATACTAACTTACATGGCAAGTAAGAGTGAACTTGAACACCTAGTGCACTATAGAATAGACTTAGTTATCAAATAGTTAGTGCAGGGACGATGGGATGCTTTAAGAAAAGACAAAACAAACATATGAAAGGGATGAAAAGTGGATGTAGTTTATGCATACGTATTACAGGAACTACCACGTGTATGTCTATACACCAGCCTCTTGTAGCTTCCTTATGGTCTGATGTACTAGTGTCTGTGTACTAGTGTCTGACAATACAACAATGAAACATACCTGACACAAATAAGATGAACGGGAAGGTGTCCATCCCAAACGACTTATTTTGTTTACCCACAATTTCTTTCTTTTAAGGCTTGCATCTGTGGAGCTTGAAACCCTTCTCAAGACCTATTGTGACATCCAACAGCACCGTAGCACGGCATGACACTTTTTATAAGCAGCAGAAATAGACTGAGAACTTCCGCAAGTTTAAGTGAACGGAGAGGCCCTGGCCTCAAGATGGCGCCCAGTATTTAGGACCAACGGGTGGCGGAACCCTTCTTTATACAGAGACCGATATGCAACCTGTGCTGATCGAGGGCCAAAATGTCTGCAACTCCTTGGCATACATGGCCCTCAGTAGGTGTGACACAACCTCATATCCTTATGGCAAAGGCAAGATCAGTGCACTAAATATTTTGCAGAGGGAACTTCCCAGGCTTGGCTAATGTACTAGGTGAGATGGGTGCCACAGAGGCTGATTTACTGGAGGCAGTAAAACCCTTCCTTCTTGCTCTATAAGGACAGCAACCAGGAACTTCTATGGAATCTGCCCGCCTTACGCTGTTCATAAAAAAAACGAAAAGCCCAAAATTGATGACCCTTCCTCCAACAACACCCAACTTGTTGCAGCTTGTGTTGAGGGCTCATTTGCAAGTGAATTTGTGGAGAGCGGCAGACCACCGCTCCACCTGGCGAGTTAGCTGATATAACAAAATTTGCATGGGAGATCCAGGAGAGTATCCCTGTTCCTGTCATTGCTAAGGGTGACCATGCACCACCAGAGCTAATATACATAATTCGGTGTCAGTGTAGGACGCAGGATAAGAATTGCATCATTGAGGTGTGTGGCTGCCACAAAGAACATCTTTCATGCACGTCATACTATATAGCTGCTATGGTAAAGATGGCAGTTGTAATCCGTACACAAACAGACGAGATGTTCAAGCTATAGATGAGAAGGATGTTGACATGAAGGATACTGAGGAGGCTTTTGAAGATGATGTGGACCAAGAAAGTGTCGATATACAGGATAGTGGGGAAGAGAAATATGGTGAGGGTGCCAATCAGGAAGGTGAGGGCCAGGATGTTATGGAGGATAATCTTCCTGATCCCGAGTATAATTGGGAAAATACAGAAATATAATTTTGTTGTTAGATAAGTGATTTTTTTTATGGGTATGGAGGAGACAAAGGACAAATTTGCAAATCTTTTAATTGTATATTTTTACTCTTAGGCTACTGTATGTAATTATTCTGCAATTATTTGTGAGATCTTTACAAGTTTCACATGCAACTACCTAATGACAGCTTTCACACGAGAAAACATAAATAAAGTGAATTATGAATGCATAGTTGTCATTTGTTGTCCACCCAAGTCAAATTATTTAGCCTTTACCTGACCTTTAGCACATGAGATTGAACTGCAATTGAAAGGATAACATCAAAAATGTATGTGTATACACAAGAAAACCCCTGATAAGAGGTATTACCCATCATTTTACAACAAAAGGGTAAAAACTAGATGTTTGAGATGGGGTTCAGCGGCCATCTTGGATGATGCAAATTATCCGAGTTGCACAAAGTTGCCATTTAAGCAACAAAGCTTAAATCATTTTAGGTCCCTTTTTGAGTTCAAATCAACAAAAAAACTTCATAGGAAACAACATTTCTAGGTTCAGAAAATGACAAACCAACTATAAGTGGGCTTTCTGTAACTTTCTTTTTTCCCCTTGGTAAGTCCTTTGTGATGTAAAACAAATATAATAGGCCTACTAGATATTAATAATATTGGTTTTATTATCATTATTATTATCTTTATTATTATTATTACTATTATTATTACTATTTTTTTTATTTTTTATATGCACTTCCACCCTCTAACTGACTTCAACATTTTGAATACCGCCGCATGTTACTTCTCTTGCGATCTTCTACTCAACCAAGAGAAAACCCAAGGTTGGTGGTGACTGATGAGCATCAAAATCTCAAGATTGAGGTCCTAGTTAGAAGTTAAATGCTGTAGTTAAAGAATTTTACTCAAACACTAGAAATATAAAGCATGTGCATTGCATAAATTATATATCTAGGTAGAAAGTCACTATGAGATATAACACATGGTGGAAAATAATCAAGGTCACCTGGTTTGAAAATGACGATAGAGAGTGGAAGGGCAAAAGGGATTGGTATTAAACCCTTCAGACACCTAAATATCAGCGAAAAAAAAAAGGCTGTGACGCTTACCGTAGATAACACTTTAGTCGCCACCTGCCCTAATGTCGCCAGGCGCCATTTATTACGAATTATAGCATCACTACTGATTTGTATGTGCAACTGAAGATGATACACAGTAGTTTATATCATGACTGTATAATCTACCCTGTTTCAGCGTATCTGCAAGTATATACGGTTTCAAATTTCACTACTCGTTTTTTTTTCGGGCGACGACGACGGCGGGAGGACACTCAGAACATAAACACTAACTGGCGATCTTAGTGTAGGTTGCCACTCGAGTGATATTTTTGTAATTTGTTCATTTTTAGCCATAATATGACACAGATGCAGACACAAAATGACACAGACTCTCCAGATAGCCCCTTCTAACTTTCCTGAGATCATGGATGTAGAAAATGTAAGTATTAACGCCACCAGACGTCTGTACATCGAAAAAAACGTTGTCCTGGGGACTTAAGTGTTATCTACGGTAGAGGAAGAGAGACTGTCCTGTTAGACATTTCTATAGACTTAATTATTAATATAAATTAGTGATTATTTTTTCTGCTTTACAAATAAGTATATATTACAGACTTGAGTATTATGGGAGAAACTCATATTTCCTCATGAAATACATTTGGTAGAGGAAGGAACTATGAATAGGGAATATATGTTACCTGGTGCTTATGCCTGTGCTAAAGTCTTGGGAAGATTCTGGCGTCTTGGATTCAATCAGCTGCGAGAGGACTCTCCGCACCTCAGCAAGTTCTTCGCTGAAGATGTTTACTATAGCTGATGCCAGCTCGCTGAAACAAATATATATATGTGCATTCCTCAGGGTTCTTATCTCATATGGATTTATTGCGTCATGTGGACCACAGATTCTTCTCATATGATTATTTATTTTCCTATTCAGTCTGATATTCAAACATCTTCCACATTTCATTATATCAAATTAATACCACTTTATTATATCACTGAGTATATTACGCTTGATGTCAAGATTCTTCTTAGTGAGAAGCGACTGACACAGCTGGCCGTATTCTAAAAGGATGCAAAATCGAGACCATTGTAGAAATTATCCACTAAAACCGCTCTCTAATCGGGAGAATGGTATGGTGGGATACGCCTCCCCTGTCAAAAAGGGAGATGAGTAAAAATTCCACCTATGTATATATTATTATAGAATTGGGTATAAATTAAGATGCATTAAATATAGTAATATAATTCTGGTGGTATTCACTAGTACCACAATTAATCAAAGGATTAACATAATATAAGAATTGTGAGGAAAATATTGGAACCTCCACGTAGTAACCGCCACGTAGGAGGCTCGAGCCCAGCTAATCAGAGATTTTCAGTGAAGGCGATCATTCACGCATTAGACCTACACGATTAAGGTGTAGTACACTCTTGATTATACACTTAAGGTGTAGTCACGCTCATCATATTACTATGATTGAGCCAGCATAACCGATCAATCGGTTAAGCCAAGGACAAAGTGGTAAAAACACCACAACAGTACGTGCCGCGCCAGGAACTGTGGAAAGTTACCCTCGGCCTACCAACATCGCCGCCATTACGTGCACCTATCACAATTACCAGCGCCCTACAGCGACTACCACCACTCCCTCAAATAATAATCAAGCCTTCAAATCATCAACCCATCTACCACTGCTGAGTATACCTTAGTTAGCGTCTAAATAGGAAATCATTGCAGTCTAGGTAGTTCTTGGGTTAATAGCAAGGTGAGTTCACATCAATTATTACTATAATTTCAACAACCATGTTAAAAAAACGCGACAAAACATACTACCATCAAAAGAGCGGCACGGTTTTTTAACTACCTCACAGTCTTATCTGCGGGTGGTGGGTAACTATCGAGCCTGGCCTGGTCACCCCGCAACATACACGTGCCAGTAAATCTACGATGCACAGTCATTCCGCCATTTCCGTACAGTGAAGTCGACGTGCTTAAGCTAGTCTTAGTATTTTACAATGGATTTTACTATTTCTGAGACCAACAAAGGGAAGAAAAGTTTACTGCACGACGGATATATATACAGAGTGAACAGTGTATTGAAGGATGGATGTTTTTCTCGGTGATGTACCAATATGAAATGTAAAGGTAGACTTAAAACAGATAGCACAGTAACTGCCATTATTACGGTACAATTGGAGTATAACCATGACAAAGATAATAGAAAACTTGAAAGACAGCAACTGCGTTCACAAATGAAAAGGAAGGCAAGTGATAATATGACGGCAAAACCTTCCAAGCTCGTTAGAACAGAACTGCACAATTTTCTGATATTTTGCTGGAATCTGGTGATAATAGATATATAAAGGATGATTAGATCTTCAAAGGACATTAGATGTACAATCGATATAGCGAGAAAGACAGAAAGTGCATCCTGTTTTGCCCAAAAGTCGTGAGGAAATGCATCATGCTCTTAATTCCATGGATACTACTACCAGCAAAGACGAAGATTTCGTTCTTGGAAATAATCCAGGCACTGGAATTGTTATCCTTTCATATGCAACTAATCTTGAATTTCTGGTGAACTCTGCATTCGTTGATGGAGCTTTCAAGAGTTGTCCAAAGTTCCTCTATCAACTAAACATTATACATGGCTTACTTAACGGACATTATATTCCATTAGTGTATGCTCTCTTGTCAGGTAAATTAAAGAAGATTTACATAACTATGTGGAATTGTTTAATTGACAATTGTTCCACAAGGAATCTGCAACTGCGAGCCTCAGTGATATACGTTGATTTTTTTCACCATGCTCACTGATCACTGATGATAAATATTCCACGCAGTCATCAAATGTTGGAGATTCCATTTAGGGCAGGCATGGTGGTGAAAAATACAAAATGTGGGCCTTAGTATGGATTATAAGGACAACAACAGTGACATAGGCCAGTGGCTGAAGCTATCATTTGGTCTCCATTTCATTGACCCTGCAGATGTCGAAGATTGCTTTGTTGATGATCTGATGTCAGGCGCACCGCAGGATGATAGATGTACGCGCTTTGCAAACAATCTTGTTGATATTTACAGTATGTCACAGCCGAGTCAAGATATCCTCCAGTGCTTTGGGCTGACGTCCGCACGAACCTAAAATGCACGAACAATTTTGCTGAATCCTTCCAAGCTCATTTCAATGAGCAGTTTTATACAGCACATCTGACTATAGTCAATTCATGGATGTACCTGGAGCACTTCAGGCTACAACCTATGTGAAGATCAGAAGCACCGGTCAACCAGCAATTTATCGTTAAGTTAACAGAGACAGGACCGAGTATGCAGTCTTACAGTGCAACAAGTATAGTTCAGGGGAAATTAGCATATGTAAATATGAGATCTATATGTTTCCGTATCGTGGCAAGAGTTTAATATATAACTGTGTGTCCAGCGTGGATTTTACTATTTTTTAGATAAAAAAAGCCTATTCCGAAACTGATCACAGACTTATTGTTGCTACACTTAAGCTTCATATCAAGTCTAGAAGAATCTCAAGAGGTAACCATACTGTGTTTCATCTTGAGAAACTGAAGGACTTGACTTTGTCCATGAGTATCCAGTGGCAGTCTGAAATCGTTTCAATGTGCTCGGTGTCCTCGGGGACCCTGTAGAACTGTGGGATACATTCAAACATGAAACTCTCCAGGCTGCCAAGGAATGTATTGGGGAGAGTCCGAGGTCAAGACGTGGTTTTATCTCGGTGGAGACGCTGGAGAATATCAAGGAGAGTCGTGCTGCCAGGCTTGCTGGGAACCAGGACCAGTACAGGGGCCAGGGTACTCGGGACCAGGACCTCTGTCACGCAGGACTCGAAACCTCCCGAGGAGAGACAAGGAGAGATATGTCAGGAGTCTCGCCAAGGATGTCGAGGGTTATTTGAACGCTAATGACCTCCGACCCGCCTACCGAGCCCTTAAGGAGCTCCGTTCCAAGTCTCAATCTCGGGCGAGTGCTATCCGAGCAGCAGATGTATGCCTCGTGTCGGACATGGAAGGGAAGATGGCTTGATGGGCTAAGTACTTCGGGCAGTTGTTCACGGTGGACCCTCCAATTGGGCAGGTTTACACCACTGGATTACGGGCAGTGGATGCCGATCCTCCCATTGACGAAACCGCACCCTCTCTTAACGAAGTCAGAGATGCTGTAGCAAAGTTGAGGGGTGGAAAGGCAGCTGGTGTTTGTAATATCAGTGCGAAGCTCCTCAAACCTGGGGGCGAGGCCGTGATCCGCGGGTTGCATGCTACAAGGCAAAGGTGCGTCCTTGCCCCATCACTTCTCAACACTTGTATGGACTGGGTATTGAGCAAAGTTGCAGATCAAAGTAATTGTGAAGCATCCCTCGGCAACACCAAGATCACTGATCTTGTTTTTCCGTTGATGCAGTAATCTTTGCTGGGTCGATGGAGTTCCTGGTGATGGCTCTCGAGGCGCTGCCCCGAG
>JACEEZ010007381.1:178137-200652 GCA_016584305.1 Chionoecetes opilio | reverse complement strand
AGACATGGGTGATAACGCATCACAGGTAACACACAACACACACATTTTTATGTTATATATATGCCTATATACATATATGCCCCCCTAACACCCCCCTATACTATCCACTAGATATATATACATATATACCCATCTATACATAAATATATCACTATAACCCAGCATCATCGCTATACAATATTATTCTACGTATATATTATATATATATATAATATAATATATATATAAAATTTTATATATATATAAAATATATATATATATATATAATTATATATATATACTTATATATATAATATATATATATATATATATATATGATATATTAATATACCTATATATATCATAATCTCGTAGAAAGTGATTAGCTAGTTCAGCGTTTATTATCCTAATCAGTTAAAGATATTTTCTTTTTGTCTTAAGAGTTTCCTTATCTTCTTTGTTTTAGTAATCACTTGTTATGGACTCGCCGTCTAGCTTGTCATGTTTGCTGCTAGCGCGATTTCGGTCTAAGAACCCTTCTTCGGCAATATATATATTTGCGAAGAAGGGTTCTTAGAACCCGAAATCGCGATACAGCCAAACATGAATCAAGCTACGGGGCGAAGTCATAAAGTGATTACAAAAGAGAAAATACACTCTTTAAGACAAAGAGGAAAATATCTTTAAGAAGATAATAAAAAACCCTTTTAAACTATCACTTTTAACGAGATACATGTGCTCACGAGAAAAATCGCCTTGCCGTATATACTTGATATATTATATATATGAGATATGTATATATATAGATATATTATCATATATATATGGATTATATATATGTACTATATATATCATATATATATTATATATACTATATACATATACGTATATATATAATATAATATATATATATATATCTATATAATAATACATATACCTATACTGTATATATAGATATATATATATATATATATAAATGTGTGTTGGGGTGTCTGTATGTGCGTATCACCCATGGTCTTTTCCACGCAGCTGACGCTCTGGGGATCGCAGTTTCACCCTCTCAGGGGAGCTTGGAGCTCATTATTAAACGATCTGTGGGCCAATCCTGGACCCTCACACACTACCACACATCCAATCCCTGTCCAAGGGGACAGATCGCCCGAATGTCACAGTGAAAAAATCCCGGAATGAGCGGGTACTCGGGGATCAACGCCGGGAACCACATTATAATGATGCCGGGCGCCCTAACAACTGAGGTCACAGGGACGGTTTGTGCTTGTGTTGTAGTGTGTGTGGTGTGTGTGTGTAGTGTGTTGTGTGTGTGTGTGTGTGGTGTGGTCGTGTGTATGTATATATACGTATATATCAGCACCGAAAACTTATGGTAACAGGTATGCTTTAAATATTGTCCTGCATGCGCGGAAACTGAATTTTCTGTCAGGAAGTGAAGTAGAGGAAGAGTTGAAATTCGATAAATTTAGGGTAACAAACTGCAATGAACAGAGTTATGAAATGGGAATGAATAGAGTTTAGAGAGCCTTATTCTGCAATTAATAGTTTAGTAGAAATGTCGAATCATGCTGACATGACTATAATTATGAACGCATAAAAATACACTTTGGTTCAATAAAGCATTTAATGATGAGGAAAACCTCATCTCAAATCCATAGTAGAATTTCTCATTTTGTTTCTTACCTCCCTAATAATTTGCATCTTTAAACCTCTCTTTCTCAGCGTTTCTTAATGAGACCTTTTTGTTTCAGGAAGCTTGTAACAAAATTAAGATGCAGCTGAAGCCAGTCATCGCCAAGAATCCAGGTGCAGACTGGAGCACCTGTGTGAAGGCAGCCCACGGACAGGGCATTCCACTCTTTGCCACGGGCTATTATACGTAAGTGATGTATTACTGCTGAAAGAGGCGAGACACTCCCTTCCACTATGATATTGTAGTTTGCTTGTAACTGATAGGTATCATATCTATGTATAGCATATATATATATATATATAATATAAGATATGATATATTATCACACACTATATTATATACTATATATATATTATATACATATATGCATGTAGATATATCGTATTATATATATATATATATCATATATATATATAATATATATATAAGTATACACTATATGCATGCATAATAGGATACTATAGTTAGATAGATAACATAGTATGACATCGTACATATAAATATATAGTATATATATACATATGACTGTATATATATATAATATATATGTATAGTTGTATGTATGTGTGATGTATGTATAATATGTATATATGCAAAATTTTCATATACACATATGTATCTATATATATGTATAACTGTATTGTATTAAAGTAGCCAATGTATATATACAGATATATATATATTCTCTTAAGCAAACGATGTTTGTAGTTTGCTTGTCTTGTATACGATATGATATTGTATAGGTACTGTATATATATATCTATAATATATACATATCATATATATATATATATATATTAATATGTATATGTATATGATATGATATGTATGTAATATATGTAATGTCATGTATATATATGTATATGTATTATAATATGGTATATATGTATATATATATGTATATTATATATATGTATATATATACTTGTTTTATATTATGTGATGTATTTGTGATTTGTTATATTGTGTAGTATATTATATATAATGATATATATATATAATTATTATATATATATTGTATATATGTATATATATATGGATACTATAGGTATATACTCGGTAGTATATATATACACACTCATATATATGTATATATAGATATGTATGATATAGGTATATATAGTCATATATCATATATATCTATATTTATATATATATATATGTATATAATAGATGATATAATATAGATATATATTACTATATTATATATATATATGAGTATATAATATATAGATATAGGAGTATATATATGCCCATATAATATATTTACTTATATAATATAATAATTATATATATGCATATATATATATATATATATTAGCATATATCATATATATATATATATAGTAATATCATTATATAATATATATATATGGGCATATATATATATATGATATATATTATATGCATATTATATATATATGCAATATATATATTGCATATCTATATATTGCATATTCTTATATATATAATATTATATATTATATATATATAGATATGCGATATATATATCCTATAATATATATAATGCATATATATATATATATTTAATTATATAACATAGAGTATATATATATATATATATAATAGTGCATATATATATATGCAGTATAATATATTTATTATATATATATAATATATTGTGTATATTTTATATATATATGTATATATAATATATATATATATATATATATATATATATATATAATATACATATGTATATGATAGTTGTATATATATGTAATATATATATACTATATATATATATATATATGTATATATATATATAGATATATATAATATATATGTATATGTTATATATGTATATATATATATAGATATATATATATATATATATATGTGTATATATATATATATGTATATATGTATATATGTATATAATATTATTGCTATATAGGTATAATGATAATATATATATATATATATATGTATATATGTATATATGTATATATGTATATATGTATATGTATTATATATATGTATATTATGTATATGTAATATATAAATTCTAGATGTATATATAGTATATATTATATATATGCTATATATATGCTATATATGTATAATATATCATGTATATGTATATGTATATATGCTATTATATATATATGTACTATATTATATGTATATATATAGAGGTATATATATATATGTATATATATATATGTATATAATATATATATGTGTCTGTCTGTCTGTCTGTATATGTGTATATGTATATGTATATGTATATGTATATGTATAATTTATTGTATATATATATGTATAATTTATTGTATATAAATAGATATGTATATATATATATATTCTCTTAAGCAAAACGATGTTTGAAAGAAGTTCGAGCATCCTCTTTTATTAAGTTTTTTTCTATACGGTTTCACTACTAGTACAAGTTTTGTATTTCTTCTGTTAAATGATTCAGAAGTTCTCCTTTTGGTTGCAACGTTTCGGAACTAACTCGTTCCATCTTCAGGCGTGGTTGTATTCTGATTTGCGTAGCGGGAGTCTCAGCTTATAAAGAAAGCGAATGGATCAGGTGACGGCCGGTGGCGGGGCTAAGCAGCTAGGCGGTAGCCCATGCCTGTGCGGGGTGTTGTGTTGATATGTCGGTAGCGGAAGGTTAAAACTTGGGAAAGTCATCCCCGGTTTGGAGTGTTTGATCTCAGGCTGTTTTAATGCGATGCTACATTGCATCTAGGTAAAGACGCGCGAGGTCTTGATCCTTATCGAGAATAATGGTGTTCTATGTTCATGGTCGTCTCTTATCAGGCTAGGAGTTGTGTTACAAGTTCATAATGATTTTTAATAGATCCATTATTCAAATGGGCGCCAGTAAAGTCGACTCGCCTAAGTACTTGTCCGCATCATTACCAATAATAGGATTGAGATCTCATTCTTCACTGTTACAGGTGTGGTGGTATATGACATGTCTTCTTGAAGGGGCGTCTTGGTCACGTGAGAAGTGTTACGGAGCAGAAGGTTGGGACGTTTTTTCTTGTTTCTGTAGTATATGATAAGAGCGAGGGGTCTTTCTTGCGTCAACTAGGACGAACGTTGCGGTGTATTATGCTTTATAATCTTCAGTCCGTCTTGTGTCCGGGACATGGGCTTTGTCAGAAAAGCTTGTGATGGGATCGCTGGGTGGTTGGGTTGGTATTCTCCTGTTATATATATATATATATATAATATATATATATATATATATATATATATATATATACTTCATATTCTCCTCCATATATAATATATATATATATATAGTATGTTTATATATTATATATATTCCCCCCTCTCCCCCTCCTTGCCCCCTTATATATATATATTATATTAATATGATATATGCTACTATGTATTATGATTGCAAATCATTATAATATATTAACTATATAATATAATATGTATAGTACATAAACTATATATAATATATAATGCAATCTATATATTATAATATATATAGTAGTATAATATATAGTATATATATATATATATATATATATAATCATATATATACTATATACAGTGATCAATATATATATATATATATATCACATATATATGCATAAGGTATTACATACTTATACTAATATAATATATATGCATATATAATAGGGTATATAATCCACCTAAGTATATATATGCATATATAATTCTATATATATATATAAGTGTAGGATAATATATAGATATTATAGTATAGTATATAAGATATATATAAGATATATAATATATAATCATGATATAGTATATATAAATATTATATACTGATGCATGACTATAATGCATAATATATATATATTGTATAAGTAATCACTACTCATACTATTATTATTATAATATATATATATAATATATAGTCATAATATGATAATATATATGACATATATCACCCTATCAATATATATATAGATATATATATATATCACTGCCATAATATCATATACTATACTATACCATATATAATCATATATATCAATATATAATGATATATATATATGCATATATATATTATATAACGCATACCTATATATTATATATATATATAGTAATATATACTATACTATATATATATTATATATATTATATAATATATATAATATACTCACCTATATATTATATATAGTATACTGATATATGCCATATATATATATATATTATATATATATATATATAGCATAATAGCGTATTATATAACTATATATATAATATAATATGCATATATATATCTAAATATAATCAGTAATAGCATATTACATATCATATATAGTAGGGTATATCGCAAACTTATTTCATATATATAATATATCATTATATATGCATTCTAAAATCTATTATAATATATATATGCCATATTATATATATTGAAATATCATATATATATATAATACCTAAATATATATATCAATCCAATTGTATCTATATACAGTAATATAATATAATGTCCCATCCAATATCATATTACTATATATATATACGTCTAGCATATATATGCCATATATATTGATATATCCATATATATCATATCGCCAATATATAATTATCAGATATAAGTTGGAATAACTCTATAACTATCACTATATATATATTCTATATATATATATTATAGTATATACTGCATATATTCCCATATATAAGCCAGTTATAATATACTACATCCTATTATCTGCAATCTTTATATATACCTATATATCAACATATAATAGGAGTATAGCGTATACAATATAATGATTATATATAATATGCATCATATATATATATAATATATATATATCATATATATATATGCATATAATTATATCAATGAATATATATAATATAGACATAGGTTTACTATATTATATAATATCGTGTATATTCATATATACTACATATGCTATGACACCTAGCACTCTATAACTATCTATTATAGAGGGATATCATCAAATACGTATATGTCAGTATAATAGTATATATATATATAATGTGTACGATATATAGTAGTATATCTATAAATATATATGTGTAATAATCTATATGTGTACTATTAAATATAACAGATAGACTTACCTTGATATATATATACCTCTACCTCAATAGAGTGGATAATTAATAAATATGACACATATATATGTGCCCTATATGTTACCCTATACTATCTAGATACATAATATATGTACAATACTATATATGATCGCTGCATTATATATATATATATATACATATAAAATATGTGGATTATATATTATATAATATAATATACGTTAGCTCACATCAATGGTATCATACGTCATATAAGTATTAATCATCATATATATAGTAAAATATATATGTGTTTATATATGTCACTTATATATATATAATATATATAATATCTATAATACTAATATCATACTAATATATATGTGTATATATACCTATATATGTAATATAGTGATTGTATATTTCACCACTCTCAATAGATATGTAATAATCACTATATATATATATCATCAGAACTATATATATATATATTATGTTGTAATATACATTAACTATATATATCCGCTATAATATATGTGTTATCAAAGTATATAAAAACTTATCTACATAATAAAAAATCATATAACTATCCATTATATATCCTATATATATAGATAGTATATTATTCTAATGCGAATCGTGAAGTAAAACCGCAATATACAATATGAATCCTTTTTATGTTGTGCTACAAGTACTAATATATCAATAATCACTAGATATATGTGATCTATATATACTATATAATATATCGTATATGTACTACTATCACTATATATATGCTGCTGCTGTATTATATTATATGTGTATATATGTAAAGTATATATATATCGTGCGTATCATTCGCACTATATATATATATATATTATTAGACTATATATCATTGATAGTATATATATAGTGATTAATGAGATCATATATGTAATATATCATTTAATTTATATCTATGTTAATATATGCTATATATAATAGTAATATACTATATATATATATATCATATATATATATGATAGTATAATATAAATATATACGGTATATATATATATATGTGTATATATATGATCATATAGTCTAACAAGTATATTATATATTATTATATAATCTAACTAATAGATATAAATATATTAATATATAGATAGTATAGTAGACATAAAATACTAATAGATATATAGGAATCTGTCCTACTAATATATATATAAGATAACTATATATATTATATATGTGTCGTATATATATATATATATATAAGTTATTTATATATATATAGTGTGTATATAGGTAGTTATATGTAGTGAGAACACAATGATAGATATATATATAGATATATAATATACTATCGTGGTATGAGTATATATAATATCATACATATATATATATATGTAAAATTAATATCATATATAAATATTTATTGCTATGATATATATACCATATATAGCATATAATATAATATATATACTTTATTTATATATAAATATATTTTACCAATGCTAATAGCTATATATATTATCCATGATATAATATAATACCAGGTTGTATTGTATGTATAGATCAATAGCGATATAATAGCTACATCATATGACACTATTATATATTCGTATATAACATTATATGCACTCCATATTCTAATTATAATATATATATTTAAAGCTACCTACAGATCACAATCATAACCCCACGATCAATTATAATAATACTATCAACGTACGATTTTAACTATGAGATAAATCCCATAAGGTATATATAACTCATAAATATCAGTGATGATATTACTAGGTCTTTCATCCAATATATTCAACCCTAACTAGTATCAATCAATACTACTTAATGTATCCTATATGATAATATAATCACTAAAACCTAGGATACTAGACTTATAGATAATTATTACTGATAGCATACCATTATGCTTTAGGGTGCTACCTTCCATGTTGATTT
This sequence comes from Chionoecetes opilio, assembly GCA_016584305.1. Taxonomy (NCBI): domain Eukaryota; kingdom Metazoa; phylum Arthropoda; class Malacostraca; order Decapoda; family Majidae; genus Chionoecetes; species Chionoecetes opilio. The sequence goes on along the minus strand of JACEEZ010007381.1, from coordinate 192,020 downwards.
ATTCCTTTTTAAATAATTAAGCTATCCAATGGCACTACGTTCGCCATATTCGGTCCACTTGAATCGCCCTCTTGTATTTAATATATAAAATGAGCAATAACCGCCCGATTCAATACAGCTCATTATCAACAAATAACTCAATTAAAATTAGTACAGAGTCCGCCACATGACTGCCCCGCAGCACTAAGACCGCGGAGGACGCCGCAACAGGCTGCCTGGCTACTGCCTATGGGAACCTAGTACATAGACGGTTAGTGCTTGTACGGCGCCGCAGGCAGCGTACGTAGGAAGCTACGCCCTCATCCTTATACAGCGCCGTCAATTGACCACTTCACTGAGGCCCTGAACGCGGTTCTCAGTGCACTCCGCATCTGATCCGAACACACTGCCATCCGAGCACCTCAACTGCATTAACACTGACGCACCTCTGGAATCGACCTCAGAGAAGAATGGAGAACGAAGCAGGGCGGCGTTTTTTTTTTGCGGACACGTAAGCTATTTTTTTCCCCTGGGGGCGGCCCTTGAGATCCGCCTCGGACCTCGCTAGCGATATGGATTGCGTGACGCACGCGCGACGATCAAGACCTATTAATGATCCGTGGCTAACCTGCACCTATCTGCCGCCCGGATCGTCCTTTACAGCGCGCCGACCCGAGGGCTGGGGGAATCAGCCATAGGTGAGCGCAACGCGTCGCAGGCGCCTCAGCGCTGTCATTTGCGCAGAATCAACACACCTTTTAGAGCCCTGACGCGTCTTCAGCATGCTTCGTCGTCGAGGATGTTCTGAGGGTGTCTTCCGAATCGCTCAGCCATAGCTACCGAACAGCGCTTGCTGCGCAGCTGGTGACGATAGCAGCCTCATGAGTAAGTGCTGCTTAGGTCACTTCAACCCTCATCCCCTCGAGCACTTTTCAACTCCTTTCTATGGACACGAAGGTCGTTACCAACGTTCTGACCCAGCATCGCTGGGAAGTTTATCTCCCATCTCGACTCTGATCGTCGAGAAAGCCAAGCGACGATCATGTCTCTAGAAAAGATAACCAGAGGGAGGTACATGCAGAGAAGAGCCGCCGTATAACGAGTATACATTGAGCGGGCTTTGACAGCGAGGGAGTTTTTTTTTGTTTTTTTGATGTGTCCTACCTCTGCGACCGAGTCTTCCTTGTCAAGAGATACTCGTTAGAAGCCGGCCTGCAGTTGAGACTCCAGATGTATCTCTTACAGGAAGCGTTACTCCGAATCAGTGCTATCGTAGCAGCCGTTCGATAGTTACAGCGTCGCCGGTGGCAAGCTTGTTAGGATAGAGACTGTGTAACGCTCGCAATGTGACAGCGTCCACCTAACGCTACGCATTCCCCTCGCCGTCAGCAGCGTATCGAGGTCACCTAGCTACGGCTGCCTGACCGTGGCAGCACGCCTTTATATAGTCTAATACACTGATGTAGTGATTCTTGCCAATGTCGTTAACCTTAGCATAGATGAAAATCTAATATCTTTATCTGTTTGATGTAAATAGAGGCTGCGCAAACAGCGACCACTGACGGAGGCCATATAGTTGAATAAAGCCGAGCCTCGCCAGACTCCAACTGGTTCGGCCGAATCGCAGCGTCATACTGACAGAGCGTATGATCGCTTGTGAATCAGGCTTGCCGTACGTGAATTCGACGTAGGCACGGGATGCTCGCGATCTCTGGATCTGTCCCTCGCATTCCTCGCCCCTCAGAGAACAAGATGCGGAACAGTCGAGATGAGATGGCCACTCATCGTAGTAACACTTAGTACCTCTACCGTGGGTTGCTAAACTACCGCGTCATGGCAGCTTGAATGAACGTTGCCAGGAACGTAACATCCATCTGTACCTAGCGGGCTAGCTCAAGTGAAGGCGTTAACTCAGTAGGCTCCTCGTCATTCAATGTGCTGTGTACGATCCACACGATCAAGCCCCCGGATTACCCACGCGTGACTCGGAAGACGCCGGTGAAGGTTGCTCTGACTGGACCATTTTTTTTTTTTTTTTTTTTTTGTGGAAGACGAGCCCGCGCTATGCACTTTCGAAGACGTGCGTCAGGACAAACCTCCATGTGACTGCCATAAGACAGGAGCCTCGGCATGGCCCCAGCCAGAGCGGAACAGCGACCGTTCAGGAGATTTTTCCAGGTTGTACACGAGCGCTGCGAGCATGCGTACTGATCTCAGGCCGTCGTAATCGAAGAGAACAAAGACCAATTGATCTGCCTCCCTTGGAACTACCGACTCTGCTCGACCTGGTCCCTGGGAAAACCTGTCCTATCGCGACTTTACCTAAAATTTAATCAGTCCACTGATTCCGAGTCTATGATGCGACGGAGGACTCTCAGGATCTCATCGAAGTTCTGCCCGGTCGACCAACATACGCGATGCGGTGCCTACTGAGCCATTTGCCGAGTTCACAAGCGTTTTCAGGTAGTAGCTGCCGTAACAGTGGAGATAGCCACCAACGATGGAAGATCCTTGAGATTGGCCTCTCCACTTTCAGTTGATATGGCAGTGTCATCCCTGTCCTCGGTCTTCGAAACGAATGAAAGGATACAGTCGCTCGGCGCAATGACAAGCTGACTGACAGGCTGGACCCTAGGTACCTCGCAATAGCTCCAGCGCCGACGTATAGCCGATATTATGGACAAGAGACAGCTTGTCTGTGGTGCTCAGCGTGTAATTTGTGCCGCTGCTGAAGTCGCCGTCTCTCATAACTATCGACGAAGGTAAGTAGACGAGTGAGCCAAAGCCAGATCCGCCGGATAGGAGGCACAACTCTCAGTAGGCGTTCGTTTATAGCTCCATGCCCTCGACTTATGCCCCGCGCGCGCCTTTTTCAATATTACTAGTAGCAGGCTTGCCTTTTTCCTTCCTTTCTTACGCCACTTCTGGCCGACATCGACGCCCGGGCCATGGTACGTGATACCTGAACAGATTTTCATATCCGAGAGATAGAAGAAGACTTTTCTGTCACTTCATCCAGATATCTCTAACCTTTCCAAGAAGCGTCATGCCGCTGGAAGAGGTCGCACAAGATTCTTCCAGGTCGCCCCTTCCAAATCTTCCGCTCCAGCTCGGGCCCGTCAATTATCGAGTCTCGATCCTTCTCAGGGACGCAGTATAACCCCTTCAGAACAGATTACACATCTGTTTGACGTTCCCTTCCCTAATCGTATCGCGTAACGGTTTCGCGTTGTCAGCTTCGCCATGCCCCAGATGGCCTGCAGCTTCTCACTCGGTGCGACACGGAACAGGGACAGTTTCTTGAATACGTGGGTGCTGATACCATGAAGAAAAGGAGAGTAAACACTTGCCTCCCACGAGAAGCAGCGAGCACCAAGGAGTGTCTGGTTCCTGGAGCTTGTCGTGAGCCCATCCACATCCTGCGCAGGCACTTTCTAGTAGCCGCCATTTTACCTAACTAAGAAGAAAAAATGTAAGTTCAAAAAGGGATGTTCACGCGAATTGACTGCCTCAGCCGCATATACGGGCCGAAAGCTAGCAGCGTCACAACCACTACAACCCCTAATGGAAGAGCTGAAATTTGGCACAGACCACTTCACAGAATATATACTACACGTCCGGACCAAGCATACGATAATGAACCAAAACTAATCGACTCTATCGACAAATTGTGAATCTACCACCCTAATCCATTATAATAATATATACATATATAGATAATAACTATTGATTTATATATTTAATATCATCATCATATATATATATATATATACACTGCCCTATTAAGGTATACTCTATTGAATGGTTATCATTCATTATATATTTATTAGTATAACTACTATATAATTTGAGGTAATATTCTATATCTTATATATAGTATCACTGCCAATAATTTATATATATAGGGTAATCAGTATGATTTTCATTAGTCAATCTAATCTTAGTATATAATTAAGTATATATAAGTGAATCTAAGTGAATGAGAAATATAAAATAGTGATGACCAGTATATATATATATATATATATAATGTTATTAGCATCTATATATAATATATATATATTATAATAATATATATTATGTATGATAGATCAGGTTCTATATTATTGATCATAATATATATATATATAGATATATACTATGGCAGTATATATTGATAATATATATAGGCTATAATAGATATGACAAGTTATTATATATATATAGATTAGGGTGGTATAAGTAATATTATATGACGATATATATAATATATACCTAAGTATATATATACTATATAATATATATATAGTAATATTATATATAATAATGCCATATTATATATATATAATATTATATATATTCTATTATATTATATATATATGCGTTGAGTAGATATATTATATACTATATAGATTATTATATGCATAAATGTATAATCTTATATATTATTTGTATATGTTGGCAATATTTTATATATATACTAATATATATGCATAGTATATACTACTAGTATTATATATTTATACTATATATTATTATATATAAATATATATGCATTATATATATAGATATTATATATATATATATATATATAGATGCCATAATATATATATGTATTCATTATATATACGATATATATATTGCCATATAGTATATATTAATATATTATATATATATATATAATATTAGTATATGATATATATACTATATGTGCAGTATTATATTATATAGATATATATATATACTATAGCACTATGGGATAATAAGTGCATATATACTATATATATAATATATATGCATAGTATATATATAATATATATTATAGTAGTATATTAATTATATGCATATTATATATAATATCTATACTTACATATAATTATATATATATATATATATATATATATATGTATTATATATATGATATTTAGTAGTATAGTAATGAATAGGTATATATGCATTATATAGTATTATAATGTACTTATCATATATTATATATATAATAAGAATATAAGCGAAAAAGTTGTTGTGTGTGTGTGTGTGTGTCGCTATAGGTTCCGCCCCACCCGTTTGCCGCAGCATTAATCCCATAATATGGCACCACAGTTTTGGAACCAGGTCGACCAGGGGAAGGTTTTAAGGCCCACTTTGGGGATGTCCGATTCACTTTTTTGATCTTTTTTTCAGTAGCCATTAGCTGAGAATAATGTGAAACAAAAAAGTGGTTGCGAGAATGAGGAAAACTTGATGTAGTAATTGGGTAAAATAGTATTGGATTTAGATAGCCATGGGTAATGGGTGAATGGTGAATGGGGGGGTAAGGGTGTGGGTGAGTAGGTGAGGGAATGGGTGGGGTTGTGATGGGTGATGGGTGAGGGAATAGGGTGGGGGACTATGGGCAATGGATGTGAGTGGATGGGGGTGTGTGGTGATATGGTAAGCGGTGAGTGAATGGGGGGGGGGGGTGATGGGTGATGGGTGAGTGAATGGGTGTGGGTGGTGATGGTAGGCGTAATACATACATTTGACCCTACATCCATGATTTCAGGAAAGTTAGAAGGGGCTATTCTGAGAGTCTGTGGTATTGGTTCAAACAAACACTCTCAGAAAGCTGTGTTGTGGGCCGAAGGACCCACCATAGCCCTCCGCGAGGAGCTAGCCAAACAAGGTCCGCCGACGGAGGGCGGCTTCTTTGCGGCTAGTATATATATAATAGTAGGTATTATAACATATATATATATCGTATCTATTATAATTATATATATATATTATATATATATATATGTATATTATAATATATAAAGTATAATATACCGATTATATATATATTATAATATATATATATATATATATATATATATTATATATAAGATATATTTATATAGATAATATATATACATGCATATACACTTATATAATATATTATACATGCATATATTATAATCGTATAAGTATATATTATTATATATATATATACATATATATAATATATATATATATCTATACAATGCTTAGTATATATAAATGGATCCCCTATTATATATATTATTTATAATTATACTATAGTGAATACATTCATATATATAGGTAGATATATAGATATATGGATATATATATGTATATATAGGTTCAAGATACATAGATATATATATATATACATTATACTTATATAGATTAGAAAGATAGTATATATATATATATATAATTATATATATAGAGAATCATATTAATCAAATATAGATATATATTATACTATAAGTATATAGATATAAGGATATATAATATATATATATTAATGCATTGTATGATAAGATAGTAATACAGTCTATATATAATATTTATATTATATATACATATATAATAGTGAGTTAGTCAACATTGCATATATAGACTACTATAAGATCTTATATAAAGTAGAATAGATAGTGCATTTATATAAATATATATATAATATAGATATATATATGTATAGTGTATATACGATATAGTAGTAGAGTTATTTATATAGCTATATAAACGACTAACCCATCTATAAATGTATATATCTATATCTAATATCTATACTACTATAGTATATATATAGATTTATATATATATATATTATATCTATATATGCATATAATATTAGGCGTACTGTCCGTATAAACAAAACAAAAAAATCTCAAACTTTGGCAGCATGCCAATTCTTCCTATGTAAGTGGGAATTCTAAGACCCGATTTCTATCTGCCTTCCCATTTTGGCATTTGAGCCATTCTTCTATGCAAAATCGTACTTTATATTGACACCTTTATCGAATAATGCTTAAATGAAGACGCACAGTGTAACCGGTTGTGGTCCTGTGTATTGCCATAATGCACAATGATGTGAGTTCCAAATGAACTAGCGTTCGGTAGGCTCTTCTGATCAGTTGGTTCATCAGGTACTACATCACAGTGTCACAGGCCTGTCTTACGTTGGCCTAGAACGTGTCCATGATGTCCTTCTTAGACTCGAAAGCAGGGCTTTTATGGGTCTCCCTGGTGTGGTAGGGCCCTGACCCGGATGAACCCGTCTCTGGCCTGCTGCCTCCACACACTGCCTGCCGCAGCCTCCTGTCACCTGCTTCACGACTCTTTCGGTGCTCGGAGTGCGGATAGAGAACTGCCCCGGATACCTCGTACGGTTGACCAGGGATTCATGATCTGATCCCCGGACAGTGAACAGGTGAAGCCGGCCGTGCACCTGGCCAGGCTGCCAGCTGATCAGGTCTGCAAGCCTGAGTGGCTGACAAGTTCAGCTTGGGTGTGCTGCGAGGTCGCAGTACACTGGTGTCCCCATACTCCTCGCCAGCCCTCAGCTTCAAAATCCAGGGGCACGGCGAACCTCGGCGTCCTCAACTCTGACTCGCCATCAGCGAAAGCCACTGAGGACACATTCTGAAGTGTGGGGAACCAGCTCCTGTCCTGCACGTTAGAAGAAGGTCACAGCTGTTTGACATTCTTGGGCTCGCGACCCTCTCACTCTGAGCTGCGTGTGAGGATGTGATTGGGCCGTCCTCTAGTCTGGTGGTGAAACCTTGATGTCGTAGTTAGAGTTTGTAAGTTACACTGCAGGCAGTACACTTGACCACAGGATTTCCAGGGTGTTCACAGTTCTTGACAGTCAGTCCATATCTTTCTGGTCCACAATGTACACGAGCTACTGGGCTTTTGGTGAGCCATCTGGAGTGGGACACCTTGCCACCACGTGATCTCCTGTATAGCTCGGACGGTAGCAAGAGCGTTGAGATACGCCCCGCACACAGCCTGACCAGCTGGTAGGCGACCAGAAAACACACTAAGTAAAACCTTACGTTATGAGAATGGTAGCGTTTTGGTAACGTTCACGCGAAAAATCGCGCATATATATGTACTATTATAATCATGCGTTACACTCTTGAAGATTGTGTATGTTGTTATTAGGTGTGTGTTGGTTACGTCGCTACAATACGTTTTTCAACGAGTTTAATGAGAATATTAAGTTCATGCATATTCCGTTCAAGAGTCTCATAATGTGCATTTTCTTTAGTCGTGTTTTACTGTTTTTATTTGATAATATTTATATGCAACAAAACATTTAAGCACTATAACAGTATATCCTTTTATATGCGCGATGATAAAACGCATGACGAGGACGGGAACATGGCAGGACCGTTGATGTTCGAAACACTTTTTTTACACCTTGCCGATTGGGCCTCCAACTCGGTCCGATAAACCGGGAGAGCGGCCGGTTGGAGCGCGAGAGCGCCAAGTAAAAGTCCGTCTACAGTAATATTTTGTCATAGGCATACGTAGATTCCTGAGAATGTGATGCGCTTTTTCTGTTATAGACTACGTGGCGCAATTCGAGATATTTTTTTCTTTTCATCAACATTTTTCATGTACCATATCCTGCTATTTCCCTTAGTTGTGGTCACCTTTTTTAACGTGAGTAAGAACTACCACACTGACATGTAATTACCATTATAACACAACCGGAACCGACCAAGAGACTTATGAACTAGTTAATCGTGATAAGTTTCTCAAATGTTACCCATAATAATTGCAGTCTAATATCTGTACACAAAAATGACCATAAAACTCACTAGTTATGTAGACAAAATATGACCTGATCACTGAGGATAAATATAACCAGTTAGGACAAAATTTAGCTGGTGGCTGTATGCGTAAGATAAGGGTAAAACTTGACTATTATAATATACCTATGTAATGCTTTATTATACAACTATTTACTACACACATCTACTGCAGTTCACCAGTACCACAGAAAAACACGTCACGCTGTGTATCCCGACCATCCCATCACGACAATGATCACGCTTAAAGACAATTCCTCGTTGCTTATGCAAACTAGTAGTTAATATGCACAACATATGGCCATGCACATTCATTAATTCTGAGGTTAATATTCGCAGGGAGAAGGTGGCTGCCTCCACAGGCCTCGTTACTTTTCCTATTATTCTCGGCAACTCAGTATAGTGTGCAGTATATTATTCATTCACCTTGCGGAATAACAAATCTTTATAACACTTATAATGTATATGATATAGCATAGGTTAGGTTACTTTTAGGTTTGGGTAGGTTAGATTTACGTTATGTTTGGGTGCGTAAGTTAGGCTCAAAGAATGCTCCTAGGAATAAGTCTCTGAGTTAGGTTTTGTAGAGTTATTTTAGGCTAAAAAAGCGGATCTGATGGTGCACGGAGTGCTCGTGGCTGCCACAAATGGTGGCGGCCGCCTTTTCCTGCCGTAATTATTTATCAATTCTGGAAACTTCACGGCACTGCTGCATAGCCACAAAGAAAGCTATATATAGATAAGCTTGCCGTACAAGTAAACACATATCAGCTGGAAATAACAGCCCAATCAGTTAACCAGCTCAGGGCGTGTGAAGCTACCTTGCCAAAGCCCACTGACGTGGCTGGAGTCTGTCTACTGTACACTACATCCTCATGTCCAACGAAGAAACCGAGGACGACGAGCTGTCAAAGTCCGACACCAGCAAATGACGTCCACGCCGTCGACCTCCTAAGGAGAATAAGCTCACCAAGGAGCTGGACACGCTGGCTTGGTGTGAGCGCGACAATCTGTCCATCCGGTGCTGCGACACCTCCTTACGCCGCTGCTGAATGAGCCTCGGCCACCGACATCGAACATAATCCACTGTGTCCCGTTACGGTCGATCCAACGGGTCAGAGTCCGAGCACCGCCAAGAGATTGCCATGGTCTCTCTCCTTCAAGCCGAAGTACCGTTGCCACTCCTGCATTGACGGCACATAGTTGTTACCAGTCTTAGCGGACGGAAGGTCATTGGAGGACTTCTCGAGGGTGGCCGTCAGGTGTCAAGGGGAGGATTACGGTTATGGAATTCTGGGTTTGTTCCGTTGTCTTGCAGGACGGGACAGGACAAGCTGTTGCGGAAACGTCTTTGAAGCTAGTGTGCGGAAGAAAAGCAGCTGGAGGGCAAACACATTGGATATTGGCATTCGACAACGACAGCTACGGCCAAACACTTTGAGGGATGGTTCCAGTGAGCGTTGTATCAGGATTGAACGTTGACACTGGTAGAAGCCCGCCCTCAGCGGGTGGTTGGCATGCCGCCACCACATCCGGAAGTTGTTCTGAAGGATGTCTTCGAGGCTTGAATGGTCCATCATCTGGCCCTAACATCGCCCTTTTCAAGACGGCTCCAGAATCGTTGGCCTATTAGTTGGACCAGAGCCGACCACAGCCCCTGACACCGCCGCTCTGTCATCCGACGAAGAAGACTCACCGCCTTGAGATGCTCGGTCCAACTTGAACGTCTGCTTGACTGTGGGAAACATCCACGCGGAAAAGGACTACACAAAGAAGAGTGATCATCACTGCTCAGCGACATGGCCTACCTCGGAGGAAGAGTCCCTACATCCTTCCGTGCTCCTCGGTGCTTTACCACATGGGCAGATGGCATGGCCAAGGCCATTACGCCGTCGGAAGATTCATTGCCCCTTTCCAAGACCCAATCCCTCAGACTGGAGATCAATGAGAGGCTGGACCTTGGCGGCGGATCGTCTCCTCGACGTTGACTCGTTCTTTGTGACCGCATGGTCTACGCGAAACTACTGGAAATTGAGGCAATGATTCCGTCCTACTGACGACAGATAAGAAAACACCTGGGAACTTACCTCACTGACGTGAAGAGGATCTGCGCGAGGGGTTGCGTTCTGGTCACGGAAACGTGCCATGCGGCGCCATCTCGGTACCTCGAGAACCTGATCGGACTGGCATCTCGATGACCGCATCAGCCTCGAGCAGGACAGGCGGAGATGGTAGAGGGGATGAAAAGCGTCCTTCGACGGATCACAAGAATTCCACGGCGCCCCGAGTCGAAGACAACAATCGAATCTCAACAGGACCGCTTTCCGACTTCTGCTCAGTGCGGTCGATGCAGAAGGTACTTGGAAAGTCTACTAGGAAGGCACGCAACGACTTCCTTGAGCTGAGTCCTAGAAAAACATGGAACACGGAGTCGTGTTTCAAGTGCCGCGAAGAAGTCGCGGCTGATGTCCTCGAGGTCACGAACGACTCGTCAGAAAGAACGAGGAATAGCACTCATTCAACGAGCATTCTCGGTATAGAGGACATGAAGGATATTCCGACGAACGGCCAAAACCCAGTTCCTCTTGAAGTTGCCCGCCGCCACACGAAAAGCTTCCCAGACTAAAAAAAACTTATCAAAAAACAAAAAAAAACAAAACAGAAAGGCGGAACTCAGAAAGGTGTCTTGACCGGTGGAGTAGCAAAAAGATAATAAATACACTAAATAAACATAACAGATATATTCCACATCCGTTTCTCTGTACACCCTGAGGCTCTTTGAACACGAGAGATAGTTTATGAGTGGATCAGGATATGCTATGATATATGAGGTCGAACTGGAGTTAGTTAGCAGGAAGCTATCAAAACGTTCGTTCTTGCTTCCTGCGACCATTAAATATGCCCAATGATTTCACGAAAATTGCGTGAATCACTTCATTTGACAAGAACCGAGCAAGAATGTGCTGGATTGATATCATATTTGATTTTCTACTAATACAGCCTGGGACAACCTAATATATATATATATCTAAGTATCTATATTATATAATATAATATATGATATTATCATAGTCTATCTGAATTAATATATATATTCTATTAATGAGATATATAATATAGAACCTACAATATACGCATATATATATATACTACGTATATATACGGTATAAATGAGTATAGTCTATAGATAACATATATATATATACAATATACACTATTAACCATAGGATATATATATATATATTATATATATATATATATATATATAATATATATATATATATATATATATATATATACTATATACATAGGTGCAGATATGTATATATATATATATATAAAGATATATATATATATATAATTTAATCATATCACTAATATTAGCTGGTATCGGACATCGAAGATCATGCGCATTCTGCTATTGCGTCAATTCGGAATATTACCGCATAATGTTTGAGTTATCAATAGTTCGCATGTTGCAAGATCGCATCGCACTCCCAACTCGTGAACAGTTGTTTTTTGCACTATGCGTGAATATTTTGCCTCAAATCAAATAACTTTACAAAAAAAAAAGAAAAAAAAATTAGGTAATGAACAAAGGGATCAAAGTGAACATTAAGATTTCACAAGCAACCATAAAAAAATTAAAGTAAGTTTAGCCGAGCGTTAGTTAAAAAGAACGTGGGATGCAAGGAGAGGATGGTGAGGAGAGTTCGTAAGTGGTAAGCTCCAGGCCATATAATAGTCCCTTTGAACACTAGACTCCACCTTTCCACCCTTCAACAGAGTATAGGCAAGCCGTTACACTCAAGGTCACTGTTAACTGATCAACCTCATTGCCTCGTGCGCTATACTGCAGTAACATAAGCATCTTCTCTGTCACCCAGGAACGTATCAATAGAACTTATTCGTTGAAAGAGAGAGTGTATGCTGAGCAACCTACCTGCGTTATGACGTCCAGTCACACCAGTTTGGTTTAGGATTATTTCGAATTATATTAGCTGATATTGCACAGTAGGAGGTTGGTAACTTTGCAATAATAATAGGGATTCATAAAGATATTATCATGTAAAGTAGTTCGGGTAGGAGCTATGTCCATTTCCAAGGGGAAGGTAAAGGAGGTTAAGGCCAGTTATGTTACCTTCGTACCTTGCACACCTGACATCTAGAAAGTTGAATGGAAGTCTCACTTTATAAATTCATTTTTTTTGGTATGAGAATCAGTACATGGGTTTATTAGGTGGACAATGAAGACTCCTTGTTACAATAAATATAAAATAGTAATTTCAGTTGTATACTACCTGACCTCACTCTCTCTCTCTCTCTCTTCTCTCTCTCCATTCCTTCTCTCTCTCTCTCTCTCTCTCTATCTCTCTACTCTCTCTACTCTCTACTCTCTCTCTCTCCTCTTCTCTCCTCTCTCTCTCATCTCTCTCTCTGTACATGTATTATCTATAATATATATACTACTAATATTAATCATATAATATATATAGTTTCTCTATATATATATCTTATATATATATATATATATATATACATATATACTTATATCTATATATATATATATATCGACTCTATATAATATATATATACAGGAATGACGCACATATATATATATATATATATATGTTATATATATATAGATATATTTATATATAATCTTATATCATTATATATATATATATATATATATATATATATATATATATATATATATATATATATATATATGTATATGTACGGTATCTATTATATGAATATATCATAGTAGATATATATTATATATAATAATATAGAGCATACAATATATATAATTTTACTAATTTACAGTATATACTATACTATATAACACATATATCACTAGCCTGCAAAGCCGCCTCCGGCGGACTTTTTGACTAGCTCCGGCGGTAGGCTATTTGGTGGGCCTGCGAGTCCCCTCCACAACTGTTTTTGTAGTGGGGCCTTTCGCCCACCAAACACAGACTGCGTCCAGATAGCCACCTTCTAACTTTCCTGAAATCATGGATGTAGAAATTGTATGTATTAACGCACCTTACCATCACACACACCCCACCCATTCACTCACCCATTACCCATCACACCCCACCCATTCACTCACCCATTACCCATCAACACAACACCCCTTCTCTCACCCGTTACCCATCACCCCCCACCATTATTCCGTCACCAGTCACCACCCCAACCCCATTCACCCCCCACCCATTCACTCACCTATCACCCCACACCCATACCAATCACCCCACCCCATTCACTCACCATTACCCTATGACCCTCATCAAGTTTCCAATTCTCGCAACCCACATTTTTGTT
>JACEEZ010007381.1:93137-168137 GCA_016584305.1 Chionoecetes opilio | reverse complement strand
CGGCGAGAGTTAACTTTAGCAAGACAAAGTGTTGATTTTATGTTATTCACACCAGTGTCATTCACAGATTTTTTTGAGTGAGTCACTTCAGTTATAGGCTACACATTTTCGTTGATAGTCATACTAGTCACACATTAGCAAAACTCAATTAAGTTACATAATACAGAGCTGCAGGTAACATTCTAGTAATTGATGAAACAAGATATTGTGATAATACTATAAAACACATTTTTTTTTATTTCATACTTTATATTATCACAAGTAATAAATGGAGAAGCTGTGTGCAGCAAGATAGGCAAAGACACAAGGCATTTCAGAAAAGATGGTACAGGTCAGGAAGGAATAGAAAAGAGGCATCGCACATCCAACCTCAGAGTGATGCTGGAAAAAGAAGGACATTAACCGATTATGATGATAATGACTTCTCTTTTTACATCATAAGGGACTTGTCTAGGGCAAAAAAACAGTAGCAAAAGGTCCGCTAGCTGCCAGTCCTTATAAAGTAGACAGTAAGAGATTGTAGAAATGGGGGTGGGCCAATTAAGTTAGGGAGATGTCTTGACACTCCTCTCTTGTAAAAAAAAATATTAATAGAAAGAAAGAAAAATAGAAACAAGAAGAAAGTCTGAGAGCTTACCAGTGAATGGGATGAATGAGTGAAGATACTAACTAGTTAGCCAGACACCTGCCGCCATAGTGAAATACTCCCGGGGAGGTACTTATACTTGGATGGAGAGTTCTGCAGACTTATCATTGAAACTCCTCGTGTCCTCTTTGTCCACATCTCTTAGTGTCTCAGATAAACAAGAGAGTAGCTGCAGCCTGCACTATAAAGACAACTCCTCTTACAACTCACACTACATTACATGCATCTTACATCCCTACACTCTCTACACTCCAAAATTTTATTAAAATGGCTGTTAACCCCTTGAGACCCAGAACGTAATTTCCATTGTAATTTGGGTACCATTAGACGATTTTTGTGTGAATATAAACAATATGTAATAGATATGACCTGTTTAGTATCCTTATTGACTATCTAATTTGGTATATTAAGTTACTTTTCGTAATTTTAGTAACAGACAATTTTTTATAGTAAAGGAAAGATCTGGGTGTGAAGGGGTTAAGAACCCTGCTTCGTAGTCCCTACCTAACTGGGGAGAGAATCACAAGTGTCCCCTGGTCGGACCGACCTCACGGTGACGACTCGAGGTCTCGTGATATTTCCTCTAACTTTCTCTCTATAAACTTCTGCAACATTCGCGGTCTTAGATCCAACTTCCAGTCTGTGGAACATCACCTATCCTCCTCTAGACCTCATCTTATTTTTCTCATCGACACCCAGGTTTCTCTGAGCACTGACAGTAGTCCCTTTTATGTTCCCTCTTACTCTATATATTATCATTACCAAAACAAAGCTGACTGTTGCGTTTATGCGCCTAACGACATCACTTTCTCTCGTACCCAACCAAGGTCTTGAATCTTTAGAATTTGTTACCACATGGCTTCGACTTCCATGTTATTCTCTTATTAAATTCAACTGTGCTGTATATCTCTCACCTAACTCCTCAGACTATGTCAAAAGTTTTGACTATCTAACATCCAAAGTGGAACACATCTTTACTCATTTTCCTTTTGCAGAAATTTCCATTCATGGTGATTTTAATGTTCACCACCAGCTTTGGCTATCATCTTCTTTCACTGACCAGCCTGATAAACAAGCCTACAACTTTGCTATTCATAATGACCTAGAGCAGCTGTTACAGCACCCTACCCGTATTCATGACAGCCTTGGAGACACGCTCAGCATTCTTGACCTATTCTAAACTTTAACCCTTCTGCTTATTCTGTGAAACTATTCTCTCCGTTGGGCTCTTCTGATTGCAATCTTATTTATGTAACCTGGCTTATCGCTTCGATACTGCCTCAGGACCCATCTAAACGGAGGTGCTACTGGCATTTCACCTCAGCAAAGTGGGAGGACCTAAGGCAGTACTACTCTGATTCTCCGTGGAATTAATATTGCTTCCGTGTCAAAGACTCATTTCATTGTGCAGAACGCATATTTGAAGTCATTGTCTCTGGCATGGAGGCATATATTCTCTATGCATTATCTAATCCTAAAGCCCATATATCTTGATTTAACTCAGCTTGTTTTTGTGCTGCCCAGGATAGAGAGGCGACTCAGAGCGCATAACTGAGGTCATTGTTTCTGGCATGGATGCATACATTCCACACACCTTCTCTAATCCTAAAGCTTATAAACATTGGTTCAACTCTCATTGGTTCTCGTGCTGTCCAAGATAGAGACGCGGCCCACAGACGGTATCGTAACCATCCATCTCCTGAAACTCCTGCCCTTATAATTTTGCATGTAATCATGCCAAATATATTCTTCAACTTACCAAAAACTCCTTCATTAATAGAAAATGTCAAAGTCTTACCTGGATGAAGCTGTTCACGTGACTTTTAGCACCTAGCTAAAAATATCTCTAGTAATTTTTCTTCTTCATCTTTCCCTCCTATGCTTCACCCAGATGGCTCCACAGCTGTCTTATATATTTCCAAAGCTGAACTCTTTGCTCAAACCTTTGCTCAAAATTCCCCTCTGATTGATGAAGAGCTTATTCCTCCTTCTCATCCACCCTCTGACTATATAATGATTGTTATTAAGATCCTTCGTAATGATGTTTTCCTTGCCCACTCTGGCCTTCATCCTCGGAAGGTGTAAGGTCGTGACGGAGTCATTTCTATTGTTCTCAAAAACTGTGTTTCTGTGTTTGCACCCTGCCTGGTCAAACATGTTCGAGTTAGTCCCTCTATTTTCCTCTTTCCTTCTTGATTTGCTCTCATTTTCATTCGCGTTTTCAATAGAACGGTTTGAAAGGAAACTTGAAATGAAGATGCAAAGAGAAAGATATAAACCGAAATGAAAGTGAGGTAGTTTGAAATTTTAAGATTTGTGATAGACTCTATCAAAAGCTTTTGATATGTTAAAGGCAACAGCAAAAGTTTCACTGAAACCCTTATAAGAGGATGACCAAGATTCAGCTAGGAAATGAGAATTTCAGTAGATCGAATGAAATCGAAGAATGCCATTAGATCACTCTTTACAAAAACCGTACTTACGGTCAGATATAGGATTGTGAGCAGAAATATGTTTAAGAATTTTTTTTATTAATTATAGATTCAAAAGCTTTAGAAACTCAGGAAGTCAAAGCTAAAGGATAGTAGTATCAAGGATTACAGCGGTCACCCTTCTTAGGAACAGGTTGAATGTAAGCAAACTATCAGCAAGAAGGAAATGTGGAAGTAGATACACAAAGACGGGACAGTTTGACCAGTCAGGGTGCAGGCACAGAAGCTTTGACATAGTTTTCACATAGTTTTTGAAAACAATAGGAGGGATTCCGTCAGGACCGTAAGCCTTCCGAGGATCAAAGCCAGAGATGGCATAGAAAATATCATTACGAATCTTAATAACATGCATAATATAATCAGAGGGTGGAGGAAAAGCAGGAGGAAACAACCCTTCATCATTCAGAGTGGAATTCTGAGCAAATGTTTGAGCAAAGATTTCAGCTTTATAAATAGATGAGACAGCTGTAGAGCCATATGGGTGATGTATATAATGGAAAGATGAGGAAGAAATGATGTTAGAGATGTTTTTGGTCAGGTGCCAGATATCAAGAAGGGAGTTTGATCCAGAGATATTTTTCTATTTTCTATTGATGAAGGAGTTTTGGGGTAGTTGATGAGTAGATTTGGCATTATAATTGCCAGAAATATAAAGGGCATGTGTTTCAGGAGATGGATGGTTACGGTACCGTCTGTGAGCCGCGTCTCTATCTTGGACAGCACGAGAACCAATGAGAGTTGAACCAATGTTTATGAGCTTTAGGATTAGAGAAAGTGTGTGGAATGTATGCATCCATGTCAGAAACAATGACCTCAGTTATGCGCTCTGCACAAAGAGATGGATCTCTGACACGGAAGCAATAATAATTCCATGGAAAATCAAAGTAGTACTGCCTTAGGTCCTCCTACTTAGTTGAGATGTAATGCTAGAAGCACCTCCACCTAAGTAAGTCCCAAGGTGGCACTTAAGCGATAGGACTGGTTACGGAAATTTCATTGTGATCGGAGGAGCTCAACGGCAAATTTCACATAAGGAAGCTGAAGGGTTAGATTTTATAAAAAGGTAACACATGTTGGGAATGTCTCCAAAGCGTTCAGGAATACGGATAGTGTGTAACACCAGCTACTCTACGTAGGTCATTTAGAATATCAAAGTTGAAGGCTTGCTCACCAGGCTGGTCAGTGAAAGAAGATGGTAGCCAAAGCTAGTTTTGATCAGTGAAATCCTTAAGAATGTAAATTCCAGCAAAAGGAAAATAAGTTATGAAGTACTACACTTTGGAAGTCAAATAGTCAAATAACTTTACATAGTTTGAGGAGTTAGATGATAAATATACAGCACAGATGAATTTAGTATGAGAGTGACATTGAAGTCGAAGCCAGATGGTGGAATATTCTGAAGATTAAATCTGCGGCTAATATCCGAAAAATATATTACGATATATTACAAAAAAATCTCACATAGTCGTTCATTCTTCAGCCTCCTTGTGACAAAATTTTACAGCAAAATTCGCAGCAAAATTCGCATCAATAGAAACATTATTGTGCTCTCCCACCCCCCCAACCATCCATCAATTCGGGTATAGACGGAGAACGCTATGATTGCCACACAACGCCAGTATTTCTATTTTTTCATGGTACAAATGTACTACTGCGGGCTTTATTATAAGACCTTTGATGTTGCTGTTTCGTTACAATTAATATATGTAGATAATTTTCTTGCATGTTTTTAATGAAAATGGTACATATTAATCGTAGAATAAGCATTTGTCAAATGATTCACTGCACGCCACCATTCTTGATTATTAGTATGTAAGGCCAGAAATATAAAACTTTTTTTATGCACAGAGAGAACTTTTTGATATGTACTTTTATTTGAGTACAACAAAGGAATGCCAACGAATGTTATATAGAAACATTTGTCTTGGGAATAACGTGTTAATGCCGGCGGTACGACACTTTCCGTAGACAAAAACAAACTACACCATCCCATGTGGTTCCACCCAAGTAGGTTATATATGAGGAGAGGGCATGCCGCCTCTAGAGTGAATCCACCTCGCTCCGCCACAAGAATGTGAACCGTTAGACAATCATCATATCTTTCTTGTGCAGGCAATAACAGAAAAGTACATTCAGGTAAGGTGCCACGTGCAGGTAGACGGTACACGGAAAATGTGAAGAAGAAAAAAAGCATCTAAATTAATTAAGTCGCCAAGAATACACAAGACTGATCACCTTCTCTTGAATTTAATGATATGCCCTTGAAGGTAAGAAAGACACTTCTGTCATGCCCACATGGATATATGATCATGGTCATAATATGGCTATATATGGAGACATATGATGACTCGCCATCCTATCTGACTGGTTATGTTATGATCCACTTTGAAGGACACTTTACCCTTGGTGAAGTATTTTCTGTATGTTCAATATGCACAGTATTGATCCTTATACATTTGAAATGTAATTTAATTAGGACATAATACAAAATGTTCTTATTTTTTCAAGAAAACCCGTGCATATTTGTGCGGTTATACCTAGGCAGTCATATTTTCCATTTATTTATGTGTATCAATTAGATAGAAAGCCTAAAAGTGCAATGAGTCGACGCGTGAAATCGCAACGTTTTGAGTCAATCTCCCCGCATTGGGGCGGGGCGAGCGGCTTCACCCGATAACACGGAATGCGCAGCATGCCACCTTCTCCTATATAACCTCTTTGGTTCCACCCCAAGGAGCGCTCACTATTGTTATCCCAGCTTTTTTGTATCTCCACACGAGTCCAGCTTTATACCAAGAAGTATGGAGAGGAAGGCTGGTTCAAGAGTTAGCAATCAAGAGCTAGAATCAATTAAGTTTTAAGGTCACAGACATTTTCGGCTTCATTTTCGTGAGGTTCTATGGTTCGTACGCCTGGCAGCGTGTTTTGTAGAAACATTTATGTTTTTTTTTTAGATAGATATGATATGGCACTTGGATCCGTAACTTTCTTGCAGTCATACTTCACTTGAACAACAATACTGATGTACCTCATATATATCACATTCTTAATAATCCTGTATAAGACATAAACAAGTACTACATATATTCATTCATATATACGAAGATTGTTATTAACATGGAGATTAAAGTGTATGGGATATGTATGTGAGTAATTTATGATACTATGGAAGTAACTTCATTACTGAGAGGGGCTCTTATGTGGAGTAAACGAAAAAAACGATTTACGAAAAAATGAATAGTCACCCATGGTGCCCGCACAAGAAAACGGAAAAAATGTAAACATATTAGTACATGGGAACTCTGGCCACTCCGTCTATGGGCCTATTGACGCATCCACTGTTGGCTGCCATGCGCTGGCATGTCATAATTCGTTCTCGCAAAAAAACAGTGAATTGCTCTCTCATATTGAGATCATTGGCATATAGAGACAATCTGGTAACTCTGTTCTGTGTATATAGCGACTGAATCAATCAATCATTGGGGGCATACGCCGGTCGCCTCGCCCACCCTATACGACGCCACTCCCGGGGGTCAAAGGCGCGAGTCCCCATGCAGACTCCCTTCCCATACCAAGCAACTCTCGACAGGAAGCATCAACTTGCCCCAGCCACGAGCCTTGTGGTCTCCCCCTTGGCCTCTTCCACCCCGGATTGTCTCTTACAGATACAACGTGATAGGAAGGATCGGTTTCAGGGTAGCGTACCACATGCCCATATATCCGAAGTTGGCGCTGACGGACCATGCAGGTAGTAGGCCTCGATTCAGTCTTACGGTGCAATCGCTGATTTAACACGTAATCATCCCAGCGATACCCCATGATTCTGCTAAGACCCTTATTACCAAAGACATCGATTCGCCTCTTCAAGTCGCTATTTAGTGTCCATGTCTCATAACCATAGAGTAAGACAGGGATCACAAGCGACTTGAAGATCCGGATCCTTGTCCCCTGCACAGGTACCAACAACGCCAAATACTCGTGCTGAGCGAGTCCATAACACCGTGGGATATGCCAATCCGCCGTAAGACTTCTTGACGCGACCCGCCATCATTATGGAGTGCGCTACCAAGGTATGTAAAACTTTCCAAGATCTCAATGTCCTCGTCACACGCATGAACAAACTGTACTGTTTCATCCAGTAAGGCTCCAAACATCTGGACTTTGGTCTTGAGCCAGGAGACCTCAAGTCCCAAAGGCTTTGCCTCCTCATGCAGCGCCTCGAGAGCCGCTACTAGGACCTCCAGCGACTCAGCAAAGATTACTGCATCATCGGCAAAAATAAGATCAGTAATCTTGGTGTTGCCGGGTGATGCTCCACAATCACTTTAATCTACAACTTTGCCCAAACCCCAGTCTATACAAGTGTTGAAAAGTGATGGGGCAGGGACGCACCCTTGCCTCACTCCCGTATTCACAGGAAAGAAGCTGGATACACCTCCCCCACACTTTACAGCACTCGCAGTCTCAGAGTACAGTACAGGCCAGTCATCAAACCAATAGTCCTTACAGGAATCCCGCGAAGTCGCAGAAGATCCCAGAATGGCTCACGATGCACTGAGTCAAACGCCTTCTTGAGATCAACAAAGACTGCAAGCATCCCCTGTCGAAA
Source organism: Chionoecetes opilio (assembly GCA_016584305.1). Classification (NCBI taxonomy): domain Eukaryota; kingdom Metazoa; phylum Arthropoda; class Malacostraca; order Decapoda; family Majidae; genus Chionoecetes; species Chionoecetes opilio. The sequence goes on along the minus strand of JACEEZ010007381.1, from coordinate 160,390 downwards.
CTCACGTCGAGGTTCCATGACACGCAGCGCTATGTTACGGTCCGTTGATGACTTACCAGGCGAGAACCCAGACTGCTGAGGTCTCTGATGCTTAAGCAGATGGTTGCGGAGCCGTGCCAGCAATAGATGTGTAAGCATCTTGCCTGGCACGCTGAGCCATGTAATACTGCGTTAATTGTTACAGTCCTGACGGTCCCCTTTCCCTTTCCAGATAGGGACGACCAGCCCCCTTTTCCAGTCAGGAGGAATGGTACCTGATTGCCACACGGGAGGCAGGACAGCATGCAACCCGCGGATCATGGCCTCACCCCTAGCTTTGAGGAGCTCCGCACTGATATTACAAACACCAGCTGCCTTTCCACCCCTCAACTTTGCTACAGCCTCTTTGACTTTGTCAAGAGAGGGTGCGGTTTCGTCAATGGTAGGATCGGCATCCACTGCCCATAATCCAGTGGTGTGGAGCTGCCCAATTGGAGGGTCCACCGTGAACAATTGCCCAAAGTACTCAGCCCAACGAGCCATCTGCCCATCCATGTCCGACACAAGGCGCCCATCTGCTGCTCGGATAGCACCCGCCCGAGATGGAGACTTGGAACGGAGCTTCTCCAGGGCTCGGTAGGCGGGTCGGAGGTCATTAGCGTTCAAATGGCCCTCGACATCCTCAGCGAGACTTCTGACTCTCCTTGTCTCTTCCCAAGAGGGTTGCCGTCCTGTGTGACAGAGCCCTGTGCTGGTCCCGGTTCCCAGCAGGCTAGAGAGACCACTGCGATATGCCGCCAGTATAACCCTTAGTCTAGTGCCATTTCTGAAAAATGTGAATGTGAGGGGCATTTTGGGGTAAAAGTTGGGAACCACACTTTTTAACATAATTCCGGTGTGCTGAATCCGATAAACCCGGTTCCCGAGCGAAATTTTGTGTTTTTAACTGTCAAATTTGCATATACAAATTGGCCGCCAAACATTCAAATTTTGCACATTACTTAAATTGTTTTCCGCAATAACGTTGTAACCAGGGCCAGACAAATGTCAAATGGAGGTCTAAGTATGTGGTTAAGGTTGAGGAATAGGGTTAGGACATTTCTGATGTAATTAGTGGTAATTAATATTCATAGATATGCAAATTAGTGGCATCCATTATGAAAACAAATCGTTTTTCTCCAATATCTCTGTAACTAGGCAAGCAATAACGACAAATGAAATGTTTGGGGGTCCAACAATTGGATCAGCGATAAGCCAAATCCAATTTGTCCGTTTGTTTGAAATCTTCCAGAAGCTTGTGAAACTGTTCCTGTTTTAGACATGTAATCAGCTCTCTAATTCTTTCGGAATTGTCATCAGCTACCATTGCAGAAATTTCAACATGACATTCCTTGTCGGCTTCTGCAAGAAACAAAATAAATGTTGGCAGCAAAATCATCCACAGGGCTTGCTAGGTAAGTTTGTGAGCTCGCATACCCTTGTTGTATGCTTTACCTGACAGGACAAGCTGCACAGCTCCCTCTCCTAGCAATCCACTCTCGAGCCACACTTCAGCTAAACCAGATCCAGCCATGTGGTCCCCTATATTCTTCAGGAAGTTCATCGCGGTATGAAGTCCGCCAAGGCGAACGATTAATTTATCTCGGTATCCTTCAACAGACCACTTCAATTCCATCAGTTTGCAGAATAGAGCTTGGTCCACTGTTAGGACTGTATGCTCCTGGCCAAAATGTGAATATATTGCCATACATCTCTTCACAACTGTATTCAGCGTATCCATCTCATGAGCCGGAGCAAGAATAATGGGCAAATACCCTACTGCTGTCTGCTCTGGTTCCTCCGAGGAAACGGACTGATTGAATACTGTCCAAGAAGGTTTTGTGTCCAAATCTTGACGATGCAGGAAGAAAGCCATATATGTTGCCCTTGCTTGTTCTACACAGTCACTGTCTGCCTTAGGCTTCGTAAACCAGGCCTTGTCAACAGGGGTGGTGATTACTGGCTCACTTGTTGAAGGATTTATATTGGCATGATAAATGTTCTGCAGGGCATTTGGCACAATCAGTGTATGTCTAGTGGATGGTTGTAGTATCTAAAGTCCAACATCTGCATTTTGTCCCCGTTGCCATGTTGCCATCTGGGTTGCATGGAAAGCATTTTTTCCGTCAAGTGTCTCGTCAAGAATGTCAATATTATCTGCAGTGAAGTGGATGAATTCGTTTGCTACCATGTTTGGCGGAATAACAGCTCCTGTTGCTTGGTCTATAGATTTCAGGGTCCTCTCAGCCAGGGAAGTATCGACTTGCAACATTTGCTTATAGCTTAAACAGTGGCCTGCTTTGTTAAACAACTCCACTAGGTCTTTTGATCGTGTGGCCTGATGTAGTGTGTTGGCAAGTCCGATATGTTTAGGAGTCCATTTTTTGCCACCACTGACACAGTAGACTAGATCCTGTGCTATATTGCTATATTAAGAACTCTGCTTCGGACAAGATCTTCACTCTTTTCAGAAATGTCGACTTCAAGGGCCTCTTGACCACCGAAGATTAGTCTAAGTAACATGTATAAGCTATCTGGAATGCATGGAATTGCTTTATCTTCACTGACGGTAAAACCTTGGTGACCTGGCGTTTCCATCATGTCTCCGCGAATTTTCAGTGCTACGTGTACAAGTGATAGGAAAATGTCATCATGAGGCACATACTGAGGCATTGTCTCCTCATTCTCTTCTACTTTCTCCATTTCCAAAATTGCACTATGTTGATACTTTAAAGAAATCAGCATGGTTTTTCTTTCAGATGAGCTCATGTCAAGGGGTTGGAAGAAGTGGAAAATATCTCCAAGCTGTGACTTTGAACAGCTTGACAGCTTCTCTTTGAACGTTGTCTTTCTACATAGTACGATGGTTGTATTTTGGTTGACGATTCTTCGGCAAGCTCCTTATACCGTTCCCAGACATCATCTAGCAGTAAGACATGCCCTTTGTCTGCTGACCTGACTGATGCAACTCCTTGCATAACCACATCATTGCGAGGTCTGCATTGCTCATGTCCTGCTTTGTTTTGGTGGTGGATCTCATGAAGGCTCTTAAGACAAGTCAAGTGGTATTTGGCTTCAGCGGCAATTAATTCAATCACCCCAGCCAATCGAATTCCAACTTTGTAGTCGAGAGAGGAGGCTTGAATTATCTGATCACTCATTTGTTTCGTCATGACTGATATTAACCGTACCTTCGGAACTACAGTTTGACAGAAAATGCAACCAGTTGACTGGTTCTACATGCCTTCGCAATGTACGCCCTCCACTGCTACTGCAACTTGCTTCTTGGCTGGAATCCGGTGCCTGCGGCTTCTGCAAACGTTCAAGTTTATTTTTGTCCGTGAAATGTGCATAGCATGTCTTGTACCAAACTAGAGTTTGGGCTTCAGTAGAATCCAAGACATTCTCAAGACGGTCGATCAAAGCGATATTCTTAGCGTCCATTAGCTTTCTTCTAGTACTAACAGCTTGCCTGACTGTTGCGAGTCCATGGTCACTTGCTTTACTAAGAATACTGTTGGCTGTATGAGATTGGCAGAATATGCACAAGCTGTAATCCACAGGTGAAGGCCTCTTCAAGCTAACTACTGCATCCATCATGACCTGCAAAACAGAGAAGGCAAGCTATTAGCAATGGGAATCAGTGTCATAGTCTAAGGGCCTGTTTCCACTAGAGCGGATTTCCGCTGAGGTTTTCCGCGCGGAGCAAAAAAGCTATTGTTATGGAACAAACAAACAATTGATTTTCTGCTCCGCTCGCGACAGCGAAGCGGAAATCCGCTATAGTGGAAACAGGGCTTGATAGAAAATCACTGGAAATAACCTGGACTTGTGGGGTGTTACTGCTTAAGGTGCAGGGAAACCCGATTCAGTGAATCCCCAGCCGGAAAATGCATCAGGGAATCCCTTCTCAAACTCTTGCATTACTAAATACACATTGCTAATTTGCATGAGTAGCCTGTTGTTTTTTCACTGATTACATGTAAGCTACTTCAAATATCTCATGCGCATAATTTTTTCTTAGTTAGGGAGCCTACCTTGTATCTATAAGGTCTAGACACTTCATTTTTTGTATTTTTAGTACTTACAGTTGCAGAGATATCGAAGAATTTTTTTTCCGTTCGGGCGACGACTAATTTGCATATTTATTTGTATAGTTTCCCACTAATTATTTCAGAAATGTCTTTGCCCTATTCCCTGGTCTCCAACAAACAGGTATAGACAGTGTCTATACCTGTTTGTAGACACTTCACACTAGACATTTCATTTAATCAATTGTTCATTAGACACTTCATTTTTTTTTTTTTTTTACCTGGTAACAGCATTACTGCAGAAAATGCATCAAAATAGGTCCAAAACTGGATGTTTGGTGACCGTTTTGAGTATGCAAATTAGATGGTTAAAAACTCAAAATTTCGCTTGGCAACCGGGTTTATCGGATTCAGCACACCCGAATTAGATTAAAAAGCGTGGTTCCCAACTTTTACCCATAAATGCCTCTCAAAGCTTATAGAAGCCCTTTTTTCAGAAATGGCACTAGACTACCTAGTCTCCTACCATTCTCCAATATTTTCTGTTCTCATTGTATTTACATGACCAAAAGCATAAGGAAGACGTCAATGAGACAGAGTACGACGAGATAAAGCATGGAAATAGCACTGAGAACGAGGATAAGCCAGCAGAATGAAAAGAAACATTACGCCGTCTCCACCACACTCCTCCAATCTCGTCTTGACTGCTCCTCACCTCTTCTGTCGATACCACAGAGGGGTCACTCAGAACCAACCAGAATGAGTCGCTATTACCGTGGCCTCCGAAAGATCCTGGCCTCGGTATCGAGTTGATGGCGTCACAATAGTATGCGGATTTTCAGGTTTTCAGTGCATTTAAATGTTGTACTCCTACCCGATATTACCAGCCTATCAAATGATAGCCTTCTGAGGCTTCTGATAGGATAGCAAACTGAGCCTTCCATCGTATTTATAATACGTTGCTGCATATCATAAGCATAAGTTAATTATAGTAACACTGCACCTATATCAAGGTAATTGAAGGGAAGCAAAATATTGTTTAAACATTTTGTCTCACTGATTTTGCTTCAACTTGCTGTAACTCGCTTAGTTTTGGTCGCATTGAATTTTCAATCACTGTTTTGAAATCAGCAAATTTTTCCAATGTTATTGATATATAACATGTAACGATAAGAAACAAAATTAGGCGGTCAAAAATGGCCATGAAAGGTAAACTACTGCAAACTGTCTCTGTGAAGGGTGAACACCACTCCTTACAGGAGAGACAAGTTCTCATCATAGCTATCAGACGCTCACCTGTCACGGTGCCAGTTTGCAGTAGTTTTACTTTCTTGGTAACTTTTGACTACCTACTGTTTTAATTATCGTTACATGTTACATACCAAAATAATTGGAAATGTGTGCCGATTTCGAAACAGTGATTCAAAATCAATGCAAGCAAAACTAAGGGAGTTACAGCGAGTTTAAGCCAAAAAATATCAGCTGGTGCAGCACCCTGCCGTATTTCTGACCGCCTTGGAGACACGCCCAATATTTTTAAATTTTCCTAATTAACTATTCAGCTAATTCTGTGAGGCTATTCTCTCCTTTGGGTTCCTCCGATCACAATTTCATTTATGTAACCTGTTCTATCGCTCTGGTGCCGCCCCGGGACCCATTTAAGTGGAGTTGCTTCTGGCATTTCAACTCGGCTAAGTGGGAGGACCTAAAGCAGTAATCCTCAGATGTTCCATGGAATGATTCTTGATTCCATGTCAGAGACCCATCTCTTTGTGCAGAGCACATTACTGAGGTTATTGTCTCTAGCATGGAGGCGTATATTTTTTACTTTTTCTCTAATTCAAAGGGTTGTCAAACTTGGTTTAACTCTTTTTTTACGCTTTTTCTCATGCTGTCCACGATAGAGAGGTGGCTCACAGACGGTACCGTAGCCATCCATCTTCTGAAACTCATGCCCTTTATATTTCTGCTCGCAATCATGCCAAATATTTTCTTCAACACATCTAGAATTCATTCATTCATTCATAGAAAATGCCAAAATCTTTCTGAATCAAACTCCTCTCGCGACTTCTGGTATCTAGCTAATAACATCTCTAACAATATTTCTCCTACATATTTCCCTTCCATGCTTTACCCAGATGGCTTTACAGCTGTCTCATCTATAATAATATAAGCGAAAGTGTGTCTGGTGTCTGTGTTGTGTCCGCGATAGGTTCCGCCCCCAGTGGCGCAATCCAATCATATGGCACAGTTTTGGAACCAGGTCGACCAGGGGAACATTTTAAGCCTACTTATGGGATGATCCGATCACTTTTATTTATTTTTTATTTTTAGTAGCCTATTAGCGAGAATTGTGAAAAAAGAAATGTGGGTTGCGAGAATTGAGGAAACCTTGATGTAGGGTGATGTAGGGTGATGGGTAATGGGTGAGTGAATGGGTGGGGTGATGGGTAATGGGTGTGGGGTGTGAGTGTGGGTGATGGTGGGTGATGGGTGAGTGGAATAGGTGGGGGTGATGGGTAATGGGTAAGTGAATGGGTGTGTGGTGATGGGTAATGGGTGAGTGAATGGGTGGGGGGTGATGGGTAATGGGTGAGTGAATGGGTGTGTAGTGATGGGTAATGGGTGAGTGAATGGGTGGGGGGTGATGGGTAATGGGTGAGTGAATGGGTGTGTGGTGATGGGTAAGGCGTTAATACATGCATTTCTACATCCATGATTTCAGGAAAGCTAGAAGGGGCTATCTGGAGAGTCATAGCCCTCCACAGGAGCTAGCCAAAGAGTCCGCCCGGAGGGCGGCTTTTCGGCTAGTCTATTCATAAAGCTGAACTCTTTGCTCAAACCTTTGACGAAAATTCCACTCAGGTTGATGAAGGGCTTATTCCTCCTTCACCTACATCTTCTGACTATATTATGCCTGTTATTAATATCCTTCGTAAAGATGTATTCTTTGCCCATTCTGGCCTAGATCCTCGGAAGGCTTATGGTCCTGACGGAGTCCCTCCTATTGTTCTCAAAAACGGTGCTTCTATGCTTGCACCTTGCCTGGTCAAACTTTTCCGTCTAAGTCTATCTTTTTCCACCTTTCCTTCTTGCTGGAAGTTTGCTCACATCCAACCTGTTCATAAGAAGGATGATGGTTCTAATCCTTCAAATTACCATCCTATAGCTTTGACTTCGAGCCTTTCTATAGCTTTTGAATCCATACTTAATAAGAAAATTCTTAAGCATCTATATGCTCACAATCTTCTATCGGATCGTCAGTACTGTTTCCGTAAAGGACGATCTACTGGCGATCATTATTATCCTCCTCCTTTAGGGGTTTCGGGGAAACTTTTGCTGTTGGCCTTGACAGATCAAAAGCTTTTGATAGAGTCTGGCATGAATCTTAAATTTCTAAACTACCCTCATTCGGTTTATATCTTTCTTTCAGCAGCACCTTTATCTTAAGTTTCCTTTCAAACCGTTCTACTGTATTGCAGCTATTGTAGACGGTCATTGTTCTTATCCTATGTCTATCAATAGTGGTGTTCCTCAGGGTTCTGTCCTATCACCCACTCTCTTTCTATTATTCATTAATGATCTTCTAAGCCTGACTCAAAGCCCTATCCACTCCTACGCTGATGATTCTACCCTGCACTTTTCAACGTCGTTCATTAGACGTCAAACTCAACAGGAAGTAAGTGATTCACGGAGAGATGCCACAGAGCGTCTAACTTCTGATCTTTCTATAATTTATGATAGGGGCAAAGCAAACCTTGTTTTGTTCAATGCCTCAAAAACCCAATTTTTTCACCTATCTACTCGACAAAACCTACCAGATAACTATCCCCTCTTCTTCAATGACACTCAACTGTCTCACTCTTTTACAATGGACATTTTTGGACTATCCATTACTAAAATTCTGATTTGGAAATCTCACACCTCATATCTTACAAAACACCTTCTACAAAGTTAGGTGTCCTGTGGCGTCTGCGTCCATTTTTTTCTCCCTCCCAGCTGCTTGCTCTGTATAGAGGCCTTATCTGCCCATGTATGGACTATGTCTCACATGTTTGGGGTATCCACTTATACAGCTCTCTTAAACAGGGTTGAGTCAAAAGCTTTTCGTCTTATCAACTCCCCTTCTCTGATTGACTGTCTTCAATCTTTAAATCACCGCCGCAATGATGCATCTTTTGCTATCTTCTACCGTTATGTTCATGCTCACTGCTCTTCTAAACTAGCTAACAGGGCCCCCTCCCTCCTGCGGCCTCGTTGCACAAGACTTGCTACTAATTTTGATCCCTCTTCTGTCCATCTTCCTAATGCAAGAATTAATCAATATCTTTATTCTTTCATCCCTTTCACTGGTAAACTCTGGAACTCTTCATGTTTCTCATTTACCACCTTTCTACGACATAAATCTTTTCAAGACATGAGTGACAAGACACCTCCCGAACTAAATTGGCCAACCCCCCATTTTTTCATTCTTTTACTGCTTTCATTATAGGAACTGGCAACTAAGCGGGCTTTTGTTACCTTTTTTTTTTGCTTTTGGCCAGTACTTTTTGATGAAAACAAAAAAAATGTCCCCTAATATATATAGGTTTGGGGAAGGGGAAGTAGTTGTCTGCGTTTTCTTCCCGATATCTCAATTCCCGTCATTTTTTCAGTTATTCAATATAACTTCGTAACCATTTTACCGATTCTAATGAATTCTTTTTGCATATGAAAATAATATGCAATAATTGTGGATTGTGAAAACGTCGCTATAAATGAGCGACATTTTTTTATGTTCGGATTATCAATCGTGGCAACAACGTTTACATAAATTAACAATATATTCCTAATCTATAACATAAATAAACGAAAATCGAACGAACTAAATTAAAAGAAAAGAAAAAAATATGAAATATAAAATCTTTAAGCCTTAAGGGATTGTATAAAGTTCCTTTATAATTTCTTCATTATCATTGTGTTGCGCATAACAAAGATTTAGCTCTTTTTTTCGAAAATAAGTTTCTTATGATTTTTGCAATAATTCATAGTGCAAATCATATGAAACTTGGCTTGTACATATCTTTATTAATACACCTAACATACTAGGAATTCTTTTAATCATTACTGTTATCTTTATCATTACAATTATTATTTTTGTTACTATTATCATTATCATTTTCATTATTGCTATAAATTATTATTACATATATATTATTGTTATTATAATTATAATCATTATTATTATTATTATCATTTTTAACATTATGATTATTATATTTGTTAATAGTTATTATTATTAGCATCATTATAATTATTTTCTATTATCGTTATTATCATCAACAATATCATTATTATTATCATTATCAGTATTACTATTATTTTTATTTGTACCATTGTTATTATTACTATTATAAATATCATTAGTGTTGTTATTATTTATATTATTATATATCACTCATTATTAATATTATTATTATTATTATTATTTTTATTATTGTTATTACTATTATCATTATAATCATCATGAATACCACAGGTATCATAAATATCATTATTAATATTAATTATTACCCTTATTATTATTTTTATTATTATATTTATTATTATTATATTTTTATTATTATTATTATTATTATTATTATTATTACCATTATTATTATTATAATCATTACACTATAATTGAACAGACAAGTTGTCTGTTATGAGAAACTAAAGTTATGTGTTCTGCCATGTTTTCAGAGTGTCATAGCATATAAAATTCCTAAAAAAAAAAAAAAATCGTTCTGTGAAAGTGGATGAAGTTAATTGCTCGAATAAACGTCTGCCATTGCCGTGACGTCACACACTGGACAGGCGCGGCAACCGATCACTGTGGGGTGACTGAGTGAGAATCTAATATACTATAGGAGTAGTCGTGTGTGTGTGGGTGGGTGGGTGGGTGGGTGGGTGGGTGGGTGCGTGCGTGCGTGCGTGCGTGCGTGCGTGCGTGTTTTGGGTAGCCGAAACTGTAAATTCAATTTTGATGAGAGTAGGCTAAAAAAATCGCAAATAAATTGCAGGTGGTAAATGGCTTGGTCCCATGTCGATTGAATCATTTTGAAGGAGGGGTTTGGGCTAAAAACACTTTTCAGAAAATAGATTACAGGGATGAACTCTGTCGTAACGTCTTGCCCCATTTCACTAATTCCGTAGACTCATGGACTTACCGTTTGTGTGTGTGCGTGTGCGTGTGCATGTGCGTGTGCGTGTGCATGTGCGTGTGCGTGTGCGTGTGCTTGTGCGTGTGCTTGTGCTTCCAGAACAGGCGTGGGGCTGGGGTGTGACAGGCGTGGGGCTGGGGTGAGGCAGGCGTGGGGCTGGGGTGATGCAGGCGTGGGGCTGGGGTGAGGCAGGCTACGGTGGTGGTAGGTGGTCTACACCGAGGCACTTTGACCAGTGACCAACGACAGCAACAACACGATTGAAGTTTGCACTCACATTATTGTTTAAAATATTCTACTACTACAAACATCAATACATGGGTCCGAAGGGCCCACAAGCACTTGTGTATTACTAATATAGGCACTGTAGTGGATTGACCGAGACAAATAAAATTATTTAAGCACTACGGGGCAACTGAGTGATAAGGTATGCATGATTTAAAGCCTATGGGGTGATAGAGAAACGATGAGGAAGTGCAGGGGAGTGGTGATACTGGTTTGGGTTAAAATATGTGATTCTGTTTCCACCTATATTTTCGATAGGAGGATGTCATTTTCGGCAATTCTGAGAGCAGCAATAGAAGCAGCTTACATCACACCCTCATGGTCTTGTATTATTTTGCGGAAAGTAAGGAATGTGAAAGTAAAAGATGGGTAGAAAATAATGCCCACCTCTTGCATGTGACTCGGCTCTAATGGCAAAGTTTTAGCGACTGACATTGTTCGGCACGATATGTAATTTTTCATCATATCAGTTAAATAAGAAATTGTTAGGGAACGAAAATAGCGAAATGAAAATGTACATCTAACTATATTTAGATGTTTAGATAACTATAACATCTATATGCAGTTTATATGCAGACATACATTATATTCATAATATACTCTAACCTCCCAAATCTTAATTTCTTATTGCTATGTAATCCCATGATTGTTCTTGATTACAGTATTCTCTTTGACTTGGCGATCATTACCATGGCAATGCGAACTGTAACTTTAGTAATACAACAACTTAGAAGACCAAAGTTTTCATGCAATCCTCTTATCGATTCTAAATGCTAGTATTATAGTAATTTTATCTTAATAAATTATATTAATAAAATTCGTCCTCGGAGTGAATTTTACCCGCTAATTTTCCGTCCTTTCCTCCCGGAGGTAATCAATTCATCTTTAAATCCTTCGTATTGATAATAATAACCCATCAGAAGTTCTTTTCGTAAATATTTTTTCTCGCATCCAGACCGGTTTATCATAAGTTAGGTCATAGACCACTCTGTATACCTGGACTGCGCACGGAATATCGGCCTGTTGCACAAGGGCCTGAACTTGCCCTGAAGTCGGAGGGCCGCTCGGATTCATAATATATATATATATATATATATATATATATATATATATATATATATATATATATATATATATATATATATATATATATATATATATATATATATATGTATATATATATATATGTATATATATATATATATGTATATATATATATATATATATGTATATATATATATATATATATGTAATATATATATATATATATATGTATATATATATATATGTATATATATATATATATGTATATATATATATTATATATATATATATATATATATATATATACGCATAATATAGACTGGTTTATCAGTATATATGATATACTGTAATCTTCGTAAATGTTTGTTCTATAATATTATCAAATAAAAAACAGTAAAACACGCTAAAGAAATGCCATTACAAGACTCTGAAGAAATATGCATGAACTTAATATTCATTTCAACTCTTCGCCATTTAAAACTTTGCGAGTCAACTTTTATCATGAAGGGTATCAATAGAAGCGCAATTTTATTAGCTTTCCATTGATGTATTTCGTTTTCTGATAAATGAATTACCCCCATACATAAATTAGCGTTAACTAAATAAATAAAATCATCAATCGGGTAATTTTCCCGATTGATGAGGTTATTTATTTAGTTAACGCTAATTTATACATGGTGCTAATTCATTTATCAGAAAACGAAATATATAAGTAAATAAATAACATCATCAATCGGGAAAATTACCCGATTGATGATTTTATTTATTTATTTAGCGCTAATGTATGCATGGTTCTAATTCATTTATCAGATAACGAAATATATCAATGGAAAGCTAATAAAAGTGCGCTTCTATTGATACCCTTCATGATAAAAATTGACTAGCAAAGTTTTAAATGGCGAAGAGTTAAGTGAATATTAAGTTCATGCATATTTCTTCATAGTCTCGTAATGGCATTTCTTTAGCGTGTTTTACTGTTTTTTATTTGATAACATTATAGAACAAACATTTACGAAGATTACAGTATATCATATATACTGATAAAACAGTCTATATGATAGTCCATAGACCACTATATCTCTTTGTCGGGCGGGCCTATGCAGCTTGTAATTTCAAAACATTGTCGCGTGAAATAGTCCAGGTATACAGTGGTCTATGGTTAGGTCTATTCACAAGGATAAGTAGTGAGATCATAGCGTCATAAAATTGAGCAAGGGATGTGGCCTGAGCGTTACGGGTGTCGAGAGGCCGTGTGATGGGCTGTGATCACCCTGAGGATAGAGAGAGACGCTGCAGGCTATTCACCGGCGTAACACCAAATTTTTCTCTCGCTGCACATCCCAGGTAAGGAATAAGATATTTCTTAGCGGTATTGTTTCAGTGACCAGCTATAGGGGTTTATGATATCTAGAGAGATGAAATACAGCTCTGACAGTGCACATAATCACAGTATATAACATTGAATATAAATATGGATAAGGAAAGACGCTGCAGGCTATTCACCGGCGTAAGACATAATTTTTCTCTCTCTGCATATCCCAGTGTCCGACATGGTGACCACATAGCCTAATAGCCATTATCATCACCGTATGTGTGTTAACAGACAACAGACCAACACTAAACATGATAGTAGTGAAGTTTTTTGTAGGAAGGCTGTTAGAATGTCTTTTGATCCCCGGCGGGCATGACAAGGGTGCAGTGGTGGGATGTGAGTGGTGTTATTACCTGGAAGAATATCACTACGTAGTTGGTTAACATGTGGAAAGTTTCAGTAGCGGGCTATAGTCAGTTCCCCTTTGTACTTCCAAGGACCTCAATCACTTTGGTCCACAGCTCCTTTTCCACAACAACTTTAGCCCAATACCCAGTCCATACAAGTGTTGAAAATTGATGGGGAAGGACACACTTTGCCTCACTCCTGTATTCACAGGAAAGTAGTTGGATACACCTCCCCCACACTTCACAGCACTCTCAGTCCCGGAGTACAGGCCAGCCATCAGACCAACAGTCCTTATGGGTATCCGACGAAGACGCAGAAGATCCCATAGTGACTCAAGATGCACTGAGTCATACTGCTTCTTGATATCAACATTGGCTGCAAGCATCCCCAATCGAAACTCACGTTGGCGTTCCACCAGGACAAGAAACGCAAGGATACGGTTCTTGTCTTACCAGGCGTGAACCCAGACAGCTCAGGTCTCTGATGCTTCAGCAGATGACTGCGTAGTAGTAGGCATCCACTGCCCGTAATACAGTGGTGTAAAGCTGCCCAATTGGAGGGTCCACGTGAACAACTGCACCTAAGTTCTCAGAGCAATGAGCCATCTGCCCATCCATGTACGACACGTGGCGCCCATCTGCTTCTCGGATAGCCTTCGCCTGAGATGGAGATTTGAAAGCGGAGCTTCTTCAGGGCTCGTTAGGCGGGTTGGAAATCATTAGAGTTCAAATGGCCCTCGGCATCCTCAGCGAGACTCCCGACATGCCTTCCCTTGTCTCTCCCCAGGAGAGTTATAGTACTGCGTGATAGAGCCCTGTACTGGTCCTGGTTCCAGCAAGCCTGGCAGCGCGACTCTCCTCGATTTTCTCCAGCGTCTCCGTCGAGACAAAACCACGCCTTGACCTCATACGCTCCCCAATACACTCCTTGGAAGCCTAGAGAGTTTCACGTTTGAAGGTATCCTACAGTTCTAGAGGGTCTCCGAGGGCGCCAAACACATTGTACCGATTTGAGACTGCCATTGCACACTCATGGGTACATGTCAAGTCCTTCAGCTTCTCAATATGAAGCACCCCAGCAAACACAAAGACGGAGGGCCTCCGGAGGCCCTCCGTATGTCTTACCGGCGGCCCGACGGAAGTGTACGACGTAGGGCCGCTGGGGATTTGCTCAGAGGCTCACCGGCGGGCCGCTCCCAGCGGCCCGCCGTAGGGCATTTGCCCATTTGCCGCTGTTATATTAACTGATTGAGGAATATTTATGGTTATACTTTCTAAGTATATTGCAGATATAGTAATGTTTATAAGTGTTGAACAGTCCATTAGTCTATTAATCGGCTAATGGGTTGTGCAACACCCCTTAAAACATTACTATATCTGCAATATACTTAGAAAGTATAACCATAAATATTCCTGTCGTTATCCAGTAATACGATGAAAAGGAGATCATAATTGCTACGGACATTGTTTATTTCATAAGTACAAAAACATTTTCGTTATTGGGTTTATATATATACATGCTGGTGTACGTGGAACACTGTACAGCCATGTAGAAGGATATTGATTGCGGCGAACAACATAACAACATCCACCCGCTTGTGCGCTTTCCAAGTAACTGATTTGAAGTGATTTCACCGAGTCACTGACACAACGCTGCCGAGGAATTCCTAAAAAAACGTGTCGTACTGCAATAATTTATATTATTCAGTCTATTTCGATATAATGAAGTAGCGAAAAAATGTTATAACTAAGTTCTCATTATGTTATCGACTGATTAAGGGTGATAATTTAGGCACTTTATGGGTTTTTAACCCTTTGTAATGGCTATCGTACGTCTGGCAGTTTAGTGCATTGATAGCAGGGAATTAAAATAATATTCTGTTCTAAATCATGATATTATCCATGTTAATTCTCCATCATCTACATATTCCTTATTAGGTGTACCGATGAGTATTGATATGTGTTGATAATATGTTGGAAATGATAGAAATAAGGGAAAATATGACCTTGTGCACATGTTATCCCGTAATCTTTGCTCGGTTAATTAATAAAATGGTTTTTTTATATGATACTAGCTAGACTAACTGATAACCTTTTTCCATGTAAACTCCTTCCTATGTACGTATCTCATCTTTATTTCTATGTATCGCTGGGTGTTCCTGATTAAGCTGGAAATATTTGAAATAAACTGATATATGATAATTTCTATAAACTATTATAAAAACTTCTATAGCAATTTTTAATAGCTTGAACAGGCCTAATAATAGTGATGGTACCGATATTGAGATACTATGTATATTACTGTGTTGATATATATAATATGATATGAATATTTCCCACTTACAAATACGTACCAGCGCCCAGCGGGCCTCCGGAGGATTGACGTCAAGTTGCCGCTGCTTGTCACTACTGATGTAATACTACAGCAAGATAATCATATAACTGTTGTTTCAAAATGTTTACACATAGAAATATTCAATTCTTCAAATTCTGTACATTAATTTCAACATAGTAAGTTTTCCCGTCTGAAAATACACCAGCGGCCCTTCGGAGGGCTGACGGAGGTAAATTTGCCGCCGGCGGCCGCCGTTCGCCGCTCTACAGCCTACGTAGGCCCGCCGGTGATGGTTAGCTGGGACAATATAGTTACCTCTTAAAGTAATCGTCCAGACCCCTTTTTTTTTTTGCCTCATTATGTTGAATTGAGTTGTTGAATTCAAAACACCTAATCCACCAAAAATAATTGATTTCCAGGCCTTATTTCCGTAAAAACACGACTTGTGTAAAAAGCGCGCGAAATGTTTTTTCTTCCCGCCAACAGGGTTACGAATGTTATTGATGACGTCAAAAGAGTAAGGGCCGTACTATTAAACTTTCCGCCCGGGCTGGCGATCGCCTGCCGATGCTCCGCCAGGCGAACGCCAGCCTCAGGAAATCCTTACTTTTAAACACTGGCTTACGCCAACCCTGGCGAACGCCAGGGTTGGCGGACGTGAGTGTTCGCCAGCGCTAACCTTCTCCTATTCTCGCTCGACTCTGCGAAATGGCGCTTGAAATCGCGGGAAATTCAAGTTTGTTTACATCTACAGTCGACACCACTGCTACGAGTGACGATGTTGTCTCTCTTAAGGCAACTCCTATATCCACTGTGGATAAGGGGATGCTCATTGACCTCATCAAGGAGTATATTGAAGGCATAAATGACAAAACTACCAAGTTATATGCCGTGATTGCTCATGTAGCTACTCTTTTCCAGACAGTACTGTTATTAATAATTAAAGTTCGTTCATCACTGAACTAACGAGCAATAATATGTCATATGCTCTCTAAGGCAGTTGTGATATTAACCATTTAAGCTTATTTACCACCTAACTCGTGCAAAGATAGGGTATTAGTTCGGTAGTGGGCTTCCAAAAGTCCTAGGATTCTTACCTACATTTACATACGGTACTCCGTAGTATAGTGGTTAGCACGCTCGGCTCACAACCGAGAAGTCCCGGGTTAGATCCCCGGGCGGAGCAAAGATAGATGGGTGGTCTTTCTTAAAACCCGAGCCCCTGTCCACTAGCAAGTGAATGGGTACCGGGTGTTAGCCGGGGGTTTGTGACCCCCCTCCCGGGGTGGTGGCTTCGGCCAACATTAATTGCTGCAGCGGTAGATCACTACGGCTCTGAGGAATTATCCTCTAAACAAACAAACAAACAAACAAACATCATCGTGTAGAATTATTCATTGTGAATATTTTGAACCCCATTTCCCATGGTGCAATTGAATAATAATGGTGTTACATGTACTACCGAAAATCTACCGTTATTTCAGCCATAAACTGTTAAGTTAGGTTAAATTAGATTAGGTTAGAGGTGGAGTTTGGTTTAGTAACAGATATCAAGAAAAAAAGAAAATTATCAATACTATGGCAGTGCGAAGCGGAGCAATTAAGGTTTGCGGGGCGGGGCGGGGCGGGCACCCCCACACCTGTAAACAAACATTAATTTCCGACAAAAACGAGTGCCAGATTCATTCAAAACAAATCAAAACTATTCAGGAAAACTAAGTTTCGACCTCGAAATCAGTGAATGCCCACTTCCGAAATTTTACCAAAGATAGTTCTGATATTTATAATTTAAACTCGCTCACTACTTATCTAACGTGCAACAATAGTTATATCATATACTTCCAGTAGTGATATTATTAAAGATCAATCACCACTTAACCTAAAATGCAACAGTCGATCATATACTTCCAGTAATTGTATTATTGAATATAATTTATCCCCGCTTAACCTAACATGCAGCAATCGATCATACTTCCAGTATCGATATTAAAGATCATCACTTTTTAATGGGGATTTGGCCTTAGTTGATAGGTTAAAATGTAGGGTTAGGTTAGTGAGTCTAAAGGTAGGGAGTTAATATTTTCCTATCCTATAGGTTACAGGGTGTTTCGTACAAAAGTTGTTTCGTAGCCAGGTTTTGTTAGTTGTTTCGTAACTGACTTTAGTTTTTTTCGTACATTCGTGATGTCGTTTCGTAACTCTAGTTCAACTCTGAGCTGAGTGTACGAAACGACTATGGTTTCATATAGACTATGAAACAACTTTTTGGTGTACTAATCTACTGGTGTACGAAACAACTTGTGTACGAACTGACTGCACCCGCTCCTATACACTCTCCTTCCTACTAAAAGCATCTTATATCTCTCTGAAAGTAGTGATTTGCGACGGAAACTCATTGAGATAATGTTTCTCAGAATCTATTTAGGTAAACAGAAACCATTCATCATTTAACCTAACATCCCCACTTAACATGCTACACACTATCAGATATTTCCAGTAGTTATATGAATAATTAAATATCGTTCACCACTTAACCTAACCTGCTACACACTATCAGATACTTCCAGCAGTGATATAAATCATTAAATATAGTTCACCACTTAACCTAGCCTGCTACACACTATCGGATAATTCCAGCAGTGATATAAATCATTAAATATAGTTCACCACTTAACCTAACCTGCTACACACTATCAGATACTTCCAGCAGTGATATAAATCATTAAATATAGTTCACCACTTAACCTAACCTGCTACACACTATCAGATACTTCCAGCAGTGATATAAATCATTAAATATAGTTCACCACTTAACCTAACCTGCTACACACTATCAGATACTTCCAGCAGTGATATAAATCATTAAATATAGTTCACCACTTAACCTAACCTGCTACACACTATCAGATACTTCCAGCAGTGATATAAATCATTAAATATAGTTCACCACTTAACCTAACCTGCTACACACTATCAGATACTTCCAGCAGTGATATAATCATTAAATATAGTTCACCACTTAACCTAACATGCTGCAATCAATCATACTTCCAAAGGCAATTGTGATATTTAATCATATAATCTCATTCACCACTTAACAAGTACAAAGACAAAACAATATATAGGTTTGTGATATTAAACATTAGGAAATGTTTTCAGTATGTTTTATTACCAACCAACTTTTAATTCCAACTCAGTCTCGCTCAGGAACAAATCTAGGCTGTCTTTCTGTCTTTCACAGTTTGTCTTGGCAATCTGATCCATTCTGCTTTGGCTGGATCAAGCACTTCTATATCTTCAAAATCTAGCAGTGCGTCCATAATCTGGAAAATAATATATGAAACATATAATAATCTACATTCATTAAATATACTGTAAGCGATTTTAAATCAGAGAAAATAAATCACCCAAAAATAAGTATCAGATAAATTCAAACATATTTTAAAACTATTCATGACAAAGTTTCGTCCTCAAAAACAGTAATGCGCATAAATGAAAATTTAGTTAGGTTAGTGAACTAGCAAGGGGGTTCCGGGGGGCCACAGGCCCCTAGTTATATCAGTAGGGTATTGTTCAATAGTGAGTATTGATTGAAACTGCATATTTACCCTTCTAATTGTAACAAAAGTTGTAACTCATTCAATTTCATCTGATTAACCAAATAAATAAAAGGTATAATATTTTACACTAGGACCAGAATTCCCTACACAATTGGGAGCATGGTTTGTTTACCTTATTGTATTCTAGGAAACTTTCTCTCAATGAGCTTCCATCGCAAATAATTATTTTTGGAGATATAATATAACATCCTATTTTTCGGGAGGAGAGAGACAAGTGTTTATGTGCACCTCCCTCTTCTTCCTCTTGTGACTTGCATCGCCTCTATTCTTCCCTTGCCGCGGACACTTTTTAATGAGGATTTGACTTTAGTTAGGTTAAAACATGGGGTTAGGTTAGTGAGTGTATGTGAGGGGATGCAGTCAATTCGTTCACAAGTCATTTCGTACACCAGTAGATTCGTACACCAAAAAGTTGTTTCGTAGTCTATATGAAACCATAGTCGTTTCGTACACTCAGCTCAGAGTTGAACTTTACTACTAGAGTTACGAAACGACATCACGTATGTACGCAAAACTCAAAATCAGTGTACGAAACAACTAACAAAACCTGTGTACGAAACTCCCTGTAACATATAGGAGATATGAAAATTAACTAACCTAACCCTACTGTTACAGGGAGTTTCGTACCCAGGTTTTGTTTGTTGTTTCGTACACTGATTTTGAGTTTTGCGTACATACGTGATGTCGTTTCGTAACTCTAGTAGTAAAGTTCAACTCTGAGCTGAGTGTACGAAACGACTATGGTTTCATATAGACTACGAAACAACTTTTTGGTCTACTAATCTACTGGTGTACGAAACAACTTGTGAACGAACTGACTGCACCCCTTCCTATACACTCCCCTTCCTACTAAAAGCATCTTATATCTCCGAAAGTAGTGATTTGCGACGGAAACTCATTGAGCGAATGTTTCTCAGAATCTATTAAGGTAAACAGAAACCATACTCCCAAAGGTGTAGAGAATTCTGGTCCTAGTGTAAAAATTTACCAAATAAAACTAATTTACAGTGTCGGGAGCACACTATTATAAGCACGTCTCACGTGTAATATATGAGGGTCAGAGGCCTCTGACATACCCAGCAAACATGGGCTATGCGGGCCTGTGTCGGCTTGTGCCGGGTACGTATCGGCACCGGCGGCAGGGCGACTGGTTTCGGCAAATCGGATGAAGCCGATGTCGGCCCTGCAGCGGGAACTGTATATCGGGCCAACTATTGATAAATTCGTACAGGCCCAACACAGTCTTCCTTGACTCGGCCCAAGGATAATATATTAAGTGGATGTGACATGAATGGCCGGGCCGAAGGACTTAAGTAGGGTGCAAAGCTCGGATTAAGGATAATTGTTGATTATTAGGTGGCTGAATCGTAGGCAGTCAGAACCAGGCAGTCACCTGTTGGCCACTCGCGCCCGTTGTCTCGTAGCCAATATTCAAAATATTTACCAGTGGAAGTGAACGGCCGCGGCGCTACATTTACTGCTTTCACAGGCCTCTCAGGCTGAGGATCGACTTCATCTACTTCACAAAGACTTATAAAGGTACGTAGGAAAGGGTGATGACATCTTAGAGATGATAAATGCTCAAATATACAGACAAGAGTTATAAACAACAAGCCTCAGGCTAGAGTGAACGGAACGGAGCTGCTATTTTGTTTTGTTTTCACAGTTTAATTAGTACATGGTAAAATTCTAGAGTCCTTTCCCGCCCTTATTAGTGCTTTTTTTTCCTTCAGACCTTAACAGATCATTTCAGATACCTCCAACACGTAATTATAAAGTGGGGTGAGATGCCACCTTCAACCCCCCTGCCCCCCCTAAATGACCCCATCGTCTGGATCCCCCAAAATAATATTACTAATCTAACCTCACTATAACTACCAAACCTTACCAATAACCTCCTAGCGAGACTTAATTGCAGGAAACTAGAATTTTACCAGGTTAGGTTAGGTTATATTGAGGTAAGGTTAGTAATACATTTTTTTGGGTCCTTCTAGGAGGCTATTAGTGAGGTTAGGCTTGGTTATAGTGAGGTTAGGCTAGGTTATAGTGAGGTTAGAATAGCAATATTTACCATAGTATATTTTTGAGGGGTTCAGGGGAGTCGTTTAGGTGGTGAGGGAGGGTGAAGGGGCAGCTCTCCTCCACTTTATAATTACGTGTTAGAGATATCACAAGTGATCTGTGAAGGTCTGGAGGAAAACCCCCCGCTAATAAGGGCGGGAAAGGACTCTAGAATTGTACCGCTTCAGGGAGTTAAGTAATAAGGCTTGTACGTGGAGAAGATGTTTACTTGGTGATTGGGTTTTACTGTAATGCAGTTTAAAGCATTACAAGGCACGAGTTATAACCGTCCTCAAGTTATAGAACTGACAATTTGCAGCACTTCTAATCCCTATAACCCGACGGAAATGAGATATAACACATGGGGGGGTCTGGAGGGGCGAAATCCCCCCCTCCTCCCAGCGAGGTTATAATAGGATAAGTAATCAGTGCCCAGGCTAGGTTAGTTAACTAGTGGGGGTGGGGGTCTGGATGGGCGCAGCCCCCCAGTTATGTCAGGAGAATTTTGGTCAATAGAGGATATTGTACTAAACTGCAGTTTTACTGGTAATTGTGATGAATGGGTGTCTGATGTAGCCTTTGGTACAGCAGTACTGACCCTACTATATACTGGGCTGATATTTAGAACATGACTGTGTCTGGATTCAAGTATTTTTCCCCTTTCTACTGTTTCTATAGGTGAGAACGAGTATGAAAGTAACAATGAAATGTTGTGCAAACAATTTTTTTCTTAGACTAGGTTAGTTTAAGGGCAAGACTATGTTAGGTTAGTTTAAGGGCAAGGCTAAGTTAGTTTAATGGTTTGAATAGGTAATTATTTGATACTTTTACAAATGGAGTGTTTTTTCCAGTCAAAACGTCTAAAAAGTGTATTTTTAGAAATGTTGTCACAACTTTTAACTGTCATCTTCATTTAAAGAAGCAACACCTGCCTCGGTTCTACTGCAGTATAATACATTACAAGGCACGTAGTTATAACCGTCTTCAACTTGTAAATCTCACCATTAGCAGCATTTCTAAGATATTTTGGTACTTTCAACCATTAATTGAGTATGTGGATAAAATTGTTCTATTCCTATGTATTCTGATGTGTTAAGAATGATGGTCTTTTTAAAAATTGTCGGAAATGCCTCATTTTGCAGTTATCTCCCAATTACTCTTGCTTCAGGTTAGTCTACGCAACCAATGTCCTGGTTAGGTTAGTGGGTAATATTTTACACACTCTGTGCCTGATCTCAATTCTAGGTAAAGATGCATTGCGTATGGATTTGGTAGAGTGTAAATTTTAGTTTATGCGACACCCCGAAAGTGCAGAAATAGGTGTAGGAAAAAAATTATAAATGTCGTATATGACCAAAGTTTAGGATACTATAAGGATTACTAAATAACATTTCTCTCTCAATTTCACAGGATTTGTACAATGCAACTAGTTTAAGTAATCATTAAATAGTTTAGACAGCTTTTCATCCATTATGATTTGCACCAACATTCTTTGTATTGTGGTCTATTATATGGTCTTTGTATTGTGGTCAGTGGCGTACCCAGAAAATTGAAAGGGGGGGGGCAATATATATATATATATATATATATATATATATATATATATATATATTATATATATAAAATATATATATATATATATATAATATATATATATATATATATATATATATATATATATATATATATATATATATATATATATAAGGTATATATATATAGGTATATATATAGGTATATATAATATATATATAATAAAAAATAATAAAAAATCTTAAAATAAAAAATATATAAAAATATAAAAAATATAAAAATATGAAAGAAAAAAAATATATATATATAAAATAAAAAAAAATAAAAAATCACATAATAAAAAAAAAAAAAAATCAACAAATCTCAAATATATAAATAAATAAATAAAATAAAAAAAAATATATATATATATATATATATATAATATATATAATATATATATATATATATATATATATATTTTATATATATATTTTATTATATATAAAATATATATATATATATATAATATATATAAATTATATATTATAAAAAAATTAAAAAAATATGAAAAACAAAAAAATATAAAAAAATATGAAAAAAAAAAAAAAAAAAAAAAAAGTATGAAAAACCGAAGAAAAAAATCAAAACAGAAATCCCCCCAAAAGAAACAAATAATTTTTTTTTAAATAAAGTCTAATTTTGTTTATCTATATCTATCTATCTATCTATCTATCTATTATATATATATCTATATATATATATATATATATATATATATATATATATATATATATATATATATATATATATATCTATATATATATATCTTAAAATATATATATATATATATATATATAAAAATATATATTATATATATATAATATATATATATATATATAATATATATATATTATATAATATATTGGTGCTATCTATATATTTATTGGTTATATTTTTTTCTTTGTAATGGGGGGAGGGGGGCCATGGCCGCATGGCCTCCCCCCTCGGTACGCCACTGATTGTGGTCTATATTGTATTGTAAGGTGCAATTGAGGTGATTGCAGGTTGAACAATCTCTTTTGTGAAGATTATTGGCCGATAGAACAAATAAGATATCTGCAAAGAGTTATGTCAACTTATGACAGTGCATCGGATCATGAAAATCTAATCTTAGTTTTCTTTTTCAGAGCAACTTGTGATCAAAGCCTTTTAGATGGTGAAGAAGGTACCAACATGTGAGCATGGCACATATGGTCTTTATCCCAAGATGTTTGTATCTTTAATGAAACAGAAGAGGACACCAGTGGCCTGCTGTACAGGACCTGTACACCGGTACTGGCCCTGCACATCTGACAGATGGTGGGAATTCTATTATTTATCCGATTTGCTATGGGTTGAGACTTAACACCTCTGGTCGTATATGTTTTCATTGGTTTAGGTAAACCTGATAATTTTCTGATACATTTCGGTTATCTTTTTTCCTTAACCTAACCTAACCTAATTTACAGAGATTGATAGACTTTCAGGCTAAATTTTCCTTCTTCCTTCTGTTTAACGTCAGATTTTCCCATAATGTCTTATGAAGTTAGACGATCGATGATACTTATCCAATTTTATTCTCGGCGTTCATCATTTAGATTTGCAGCATCTCAATATTCATGACTTGTCACATATAGTACATAGTACATGAATAGTGCGTGAGCAGGATGACAGCTCCCATAAGAGCCATAAGAGTCTTCCCTGTTATAACTATACGTTATGGGTAAAATTGACATATATATATATATATATATATAATATAATAATATATATATATACAGGAAAATACCTTTATCCGGATATATCCGGACTTCCGGGTAGCCGGTTAATGGAAAAGTCCGGTTAATGGGTAAGTATACATACGAAAGATGCATTTACTAAAAATAAACATAATATTGTATGATTGTTTGTATTGTATGACACACACCCACACATACCACCCAACACACACACACACACATACCACCCAACACACACACCACACAATACCACCCAACACACACCCCACACATACCACCCAACACACACACCCACACATACCACCCAACACACACACCCACACATACCACCCAACACACACACACACACATACCACCCAACACACACACCCACACATACCACCCAACACACACACACACACATACCACCCAACACACACACCCACACATACAACCTGTGAAAGTTTTGATTTTTACTGGGGGTTTTAAGTACTTAGACTTCACTTACCTCTCAATAATTAAATCACCTTCGGGTTTTTGTTTGACTCACTATGAAGCTATCAGTCCAGGACTACATACAGGGTAAACAATAAACACTTGGTAAACACCTTATCTAGTTTATTTACAAGATCTAACATAACAAAAATAGCACCCCCCAACACAGATTCATCCACTCAATCACGCCCTAAATATCTTCCCTACATATGCCTATGATAGCCTACCGCTTCTGGTTATCTGGCTGGGGAATAGATATAAGGGGTTATGGATTATGATTATAAGAACCTGTAGCCTCGAGCCTGTGGTCCTCGTCGCGCACACACGTGGTCGACTTCCTGTCTAGCGACTCGCTCCTTGCTCCCAGCTTGCGTCTGCCAATACCAAGCCCTCCTTCTCCTCGCGGTATGACTTGCCCTGCGTCTGTTAGCAGGAACAAGCTCCAGACACGCGGGGAACTGGAAGGAGGTGGCGAGAGGTCCAGAAGACGTCCTCGGCTGGGGGAGGTGTAGTCGTGGCCGTGACCTGTAACAGAGTGAGCGACCCAGGCCGACCTGGATCCTCCAAGATGGCGGCTGGTGGCGCGTTGCCACTTCGGCTCATCTAAACATATTTTCTATACCCTGTTTCTTATTATGCATGCCTGAATTCCTATCAGCCACCACATGCAATTTACTTCGGGTGTCTCTGCTAGCGCACCCTGCTACTCGTGGGGAGGCAACTATGAGCCTAAAACCCCTCCCACAGACTGGAATCCTTTCCCGCCACCAGAAAAACATTAACTGGCATCCGCCAGCGGGGACAACAGCCTGGCGCCAAGCGCAAATATGGGCACTGAATGCATATAAAATGTCTAGCCATTACACCACCCAACACACACACACACACATACCACCCAACACACACACCCACACATACCACCCAACACACACACCCACACATACCACCCAACACACACACACACACATACCACCCAACACACACACACACACAATACCACCCAACACACACACACACACATACCACCCAACACACACACACACACATACCACCCAACACACACACAGACACATACCACCCAACACACACACCCACACATACTACCCAACACACACACACACACATACACCCACATACACACACATACACGGGTGGTATGTGGGGTGGGTGTGTTGGGTGGTATGTGTGGGTGTGTTGGGGGTATGTGGGATGACTCAAAATACCACTCCGGTCGTTCGGGTAGCACTGACCTTGCCCACGGACTGATAAACACTGAATTATCATAGCGCATGGCGCATTATGGCGGGAATAAACAGGTGGCGATAGGTGGCGCTCACGTCTACGGCGGCAAAATTAAAAGTTAAATATTTCGTTACTTTTTTATTTTTTAATACTATTTACTTACCTGCCACAAATTCCGGTTATTGGGTTATTCCGGTTGTTGGGTATCCGGATAAAAGGTATTTTCCTGTATATATATATATATATATATATATATATATGTATATATATATATATATATATATATATATATATATATATATATATATATATATATATTTACATCTGTGCCTATAGCGCCTGTAGGCAGTGGTGACCCAGGGCTCGGATGGTAGGCTCTGGAGGTTCACTTGAGGGCTCTGATGGTTGGTCCTCGCCCGTGGTGGCGCAGGCAGAATTCTTATAGTGACGCCTGTGAGTAGAGGCTCATGCCGCCCCCCTGTGTCCTCCGATGCACTCGCAGTCGAAGGTAGAGTTGATGGGCAGCATGTGGGTGTTCTTAGGCCACTCGACAGTGCAGAAAGGTTTTGGGTTTCTTCGGGGATCGAACTCGGGTCACCGAAAACGCCAGTCGGAAACGCTAACCACTCCGCTACCTCCTCCCCATAATATATATTATATATAGTGCCGACCGGGGTAATTTGGTCCTGGTTTTGACAAACTTTGATCTAGTTTCCATATCTATTGAAATAAACAAACAAAAAGTTAATACAATCATAGGAGGGTCACTACCTATATGTCATTAAAGTTTGAACAAATATCCATTATAGCTCTGTTAGCAATACACTGCGAAGTGCGGACCGCATTGTTACACTAAATGGGGTAAATCGGACCTAACTCTGGGGTAAATTGGTCATATATATATAAAAAAAAAAAAAAATTCTTAAAAATTTCACAAACCTCCAAAAACTTAAACAACATGTCATACCATGCCCATTGCCCATGGAGACTATCAAACATTATGTGAGCTGTTCTTCACATTCTCTGGTTAGGCGGAAAAGATGACCAACACGCACACGTTTGGGTTCCAGTCTTTGAGTTCCTAGTCTTTCTTCTTTTTCTAGGTCTATGTTAGTTTTTCTTTTATAATTTCTAAGCATTGGTACTTAATTTAGTAATACTCTACACTAGGGCCAGAATTCCCTACACAATTGGGAGTATGGTTTCTGTTTACCTTATTGGATTCTAGGAAACATTCTCTCTATGAGCTTCCGTCACAAGGCACTTCTTTCGGAGATATAAGATGTTTTTAATAGGAAGGAGATCCGAGTGTATAGGAGATATGAAAATTAAACTAACCTAACCCCCCTTTTGACTCACAAACCAACCTAACACACGTTTTAACCCCCCAAAAAAATAATGTAAAAACGCTTTAAAAAAAAGTGTCCGGGGAAAGGGAAAAGAACAGGGGGGCGATGTAGGTCAAAAAGAGGAAAAAAAGAGTCGGGGCGCACGAAACATTGGGCTCTCGCCCCCTTTGAACTTTTTCTTTATTTTCCAAAAAGTAATGTTTTGCGAGGGAAAAATCGTAGAAAATTTTTTCCCTTTAGAATTTAAAAATAAGGAAACGGGGAAACCCCACACCCCCAATTTGGTGTGGGGAAAATTCGGTCCAAAGGAAAAATCAATCCCTTTGGTTTTACGAAAAAATGCCCAGGTTAGGATTTTAAACTAGCAGGGAGGTAGGGTGGGCTTTAACCCCCCCAAAGTTTTTTCAGGGAGTTTTGGTTTATAGGAAGTTTTGGTTGAAAGAACCATTTACCGTACCCTTAAAGGTAAACGAAATAAAATCTCCCAATTGTGTAGAGAATTCGGGGTTCCTTGGGTAAAAATTTCCCCTTTAAATTTTATATACCAGCCCCCCTTAAAACTAATTTCCATATTAGCATTCAACAACCTGAAAAAAAAGAAAAAAGTCCCAAAAAGCAGTTAACCCTCACCGTGATTTGCCGGAGGGGTCCCAATTACACGGGCCTTTTTCCCCCGCGAGTTTTTTGGGGCCCCCGGGGTTTAAATACGGACCCAAAGGAGCATTGATCATCCCGAAAATGGGGACAAGATAGAGCATTTTTGTTTATTTTCATGTTAAATTTAGGGGAAAAAAAACCCACTCTATATACGTTTTTACAAAGAAGGGACCCGCCTATATTTGAACCCCATGAAAGTTCCCCAAATCAGGATTTTGAAAAACAAACTTTCCCCAAAAATTTTTTTTCCCTGCCCATTTTACTTTTTTCTATTTTGGTTCCGGGTTATTTACATATCGATATTTTATTCATTTTAATACTAGAAATTTTTTAAAAAGGGTGTTTTTACTACATGGGTTTATTCAAAACTGTTACATTTTGTTTATATTGAAAAAAAAACACCAAAGCTAAAATGGGGGTTTCCGGGAAATAGAAACCGGTCCTTTGGAAAAGGGGACCCAATTCCCCCGGTTTCGGCATACATATATATATATTTTTTATATATATATATATATATTTATAATATATTATATATATATATATATAGTAAAATATATAAAATATATCATTTTTTTACTATTTAATTATTTTTATTTTTTTCAGGTTTTTTTTTTAAATTTATTTCGTTATTTGTCTGTTCATTAATAAAAATTTTTTCCCACATTTGTCTGGCTTTTTTCCACTTTTGTAAAAATACAGTGATTATATTTTTAAACAAAAATTTATTTTTATAACACAATTATGTTTTTTTCTTTTACAGTATTTTTTCTTGTTAGCGCCTGATGGTGTATTGGGGCACACATTTTTAAATTTGAATTGCTGACTGCCAGTGAAAGACTGCCCCAACCCACAGGCAAGACTTCAGCCGAGGGCTGATGATATGGGTTTATTTTAAAATAAAAGTGATTTAATTTTTTTTCTTTGTTGGGACTATATTGGTCCTTTAGCTCCCCTACTGTAAGAGTTGAGAACCCATTCAATTTCCCGGCAACAGGGTTTTTCCATTTACAAAACCGGGGTTCTTTAAAAGGGGGCGGGGGGTAAACCCCGCCGGGCTAGGGTGCCCTTTCCGGATTTGCTACCCCCGCCACGACCCACGCCCCGCTGCAGATGACGTCACACAGGAAAACATTGGCCACGCCTCCAGGACCAGAACATTATCATCAGATTCGCTTATTTAACCTAAATAAGTCTACAAAACTTAACCCAAACCTATCTTAAACCTAACAAACCTAAATCAAATCTAAACTAAGCCTTAACTTAACCTAATCAAACTTAAGTAACCTAATATACCTTTTTATTATCATATAAAAATAAATGTTTAAATTTTGGTTAAGTTAAGGTTTGGTTTAGGTTTGATTTAGGTTTGGTTAAATTTTGGATAGGTTTGGAGTTAAGTTTTGTAGACATATATATATTTAGGTTAAATAAGCGAATCTGACGATAATGTTCTGGTCCAGGAGGCGTGGCCAATGTTTTCCTGTGTGACGTCATCTGCCGTACGTGCGTAGTCGTGGCAGGGTAGCTATCCGGGCGGGGTAGCTAATCGGCGTGCTACATCGGCATTAGGAACGGTAAAACGATTCAACTGCTTTGTCGGCCTGCTTGAGGCACTATTCAGCTGCTATATTGGCCCACTTGTGGCACTATTCAAATGCTAAGTTGGCCTGCTTGTGGCAGTATTCAAATGCTAAGTCGGCCTGCTTGTGGCACTATTTGGATGCTAAATCGGCCTGCTTGTGGCACGATTCAGTTGCTGTATAGGCCCTCTTATGGCACTATTTGGATGCTAAATCGGCCTGCTTGTGGCACGATTCAGTTGCTGTGTAGGCCCTCTTATGGCACTATTTGGATGCTAAATCGGCCTGCTTGTGGCACGATACAGTTGCTGTGTTGGCCCGCTTATGGCACGATTTAGATGCTATGTCGGCCCGTTTGTGGCTCAGTAGTGGCAATAGTTTGGTTACGGATTGCCGACACAGATCTGACACAGAAACGTAACGCAACCGACACAGGCCCGGGGTGCAAACATGAACGCACAAGTTGTCGGTCCGCAGCCAGGCCGATAACTTCATTACGGTTTGCCGACTCAATGCCAATATGTCGTTTGTGATTTACCGACGCTGATTTGATGCCGGCCCGTAATGACAATGTTTGCTGGGTAGCTCAATGTAAAGACGCCATCACCAAAACATAACCTGATATTGTACAAAATAACTCATTCAATTCTATCTGATATACAACAGAAATAAAATATTTTAGTGGCGGGAGCACAATGATATCATAGTCACGTCTCACTGAAATTCTTATGAGGGTGCGAGGACTCTGATATAACTCAATGTAAAGATGCCATCACCAAAACATCCAATGTATACATTATATTGTGCAATATGGTCCCTAAACCAATATATATTGGACGAAAAGGCAAATACACTCACCTCGGGGGGGGGGGGGTGGAGGTGTCTGGTGCTGTCAGCTGCGTTGGAACCTCGATGGTGTTTTGAAAATAATATAAATTACTTATTTTCCATGAAAGAACTTGCCATACACATATTTACCGTCGCAATAGGTTTCCTATCTCATGAAATGCTTAGTAGTATTGTAAAAAGTATAAACTGAATGCAAAAAATGTTGATCGCCCGGTGAGAGGGACGTCTCACCAGAACTCACGTTCGCCAGGCTATTCCAATACTTCTCCTTCGCCAGCCCTGGCGGAGCAGCGCCTGGCGGAGCGCTCGTGGCGTTTAAAAGTAAGAAATCACTGAGCGCCTGGCGAACGCTTTCGCCAGCCCTGGCGAAAGATTTTAAAAGTACGGCCCTCACCACTGTTCTGATCTTAGAATGTACCCTTCTATGTGGCATCAGTGGCCTCGCTTGCCTAGTGCCCCCCCAGGTGCCCCCCATTGATAGATACCTAGACACACCACTGCTAACAAAGCAATCCAGTCCTTTAACAACCCACAAGCTATGTAGCAAAAAAAAGATATTCTACCCACAATCTTCTGCGGCGCTGTTGTTAATGACTTCGAAGCACTAACGAACCCTATCTATATAAGCTTTAAAAAAAATGCTCCAAAACTATACCAACAGTATTACTAACTCACATTTAGTAATATTTAAGACATAGATAACGTTACAGGTCAAGAATTAATGGTCAAAGGTTAACAGGTAAGGGGCGTGGGAAGGAAATCAGGGAAAGGTTTAGTGTTTCGAAGCAGTGTTGAGCAGAGTTGACCTGCTTGAGTAACCTGGTCCGAGCGTCAGTCGAGGGCGCGCTAGCGATCAGGCAGGGTGTGTGCAGGGCAGCTGGGTGGAGGAAGAAAGACGTGTGTGCAGGGCAGCTGGGTGGAGGAAGAGTGAGAGTTTTGGCCAAACAACGCTTTATTTTGTTTATTTTCTTCATATTTATACAGCGGGAGTTAAGTAAAAAGAGAAAGGGAAGGAGTGGGGGAGAGTGAGAGGAATGAGTGGGCCGTGGCGGATGTAGTGGCAGTGGGAAGCCACCCACGGCCACGCCTGATCTGAGTGACAAGGTTAATGAAAATTCAAATGTTTCTTTTTATTGGCTATGCCCTGGCCACCCCACACTAGATCTGTGTCCAACCTTGGCCACCCCAGTCACCATATCCTGGCGGCGCCACTGTGAGTGGGAGAGGGAGGGAGCGAGGGAGAGCTTACGTGTGATTTGAGGTTGTTTAGTCCTCCCTGCAAAGTGATGGCTGTTGCCTCCTTATCTTTCTACCTTATATAACGTCAGATCAGCTATAGCCAGTGGAGTAACTACGAGGGGGCGCGTGCCCCCTCCCCATGAAAATCAGGTGTTTTCCCCCCCACAGGCCATGGCGGCCGTAATCTGCTTGGACCTGTGACTGACGCTATGCACTAATACCCTTCTCTGTGGCATCAGAATGCCCCTGAGCTCCGCTTGCCATGGCGCCCCCCATACTCAGCTGTGCCCCCCTGGTGCAGGGGGATAGATATAGATAACTAACTACGGTCAACCACTTGTGTAGATTTCATTTCTTTATTCATTTTCCAACTCACTTCACTCCGTCCACCCCTCATTTCATTATTTTTCATTACTTTCCCTCTGCACTCATTCCTCTCCTCACTACATTAATTTCTCCCCACACTTCACTCACTGACAGCATAACTAGGTAAGTCATGCTATGAATGACTCGTATATTATGTATAGCTACACTAATCATTACAATTCATTCATATTATTGTAGGCTTCTTTGTTCTGGGTGTGGAGTCCGTGTAACCTGTAGTGTAGGGGCAGGGGTTCTTAATGCACATGTCTACCCCTGCAGTGCCCCGTCCCTACCTCCGTGCCCCCCCTACCCCTGCAGTGCCCCGTCCTTGCCTCCGTGCCCCCCTACCCCTGCAGTGCCCCGTCCTTGCCTCCGTGCCCCCCCCTACCCCTGCAGTGCCCCGTCCTTGCCTCCGTGCCCCCCCCTACCCCTGCAGTGCCCCGTCCTTGCCTCCGTGCCCCCCCTACCCCTGCAGTGCCCCGTCCCTGCCTCTGTGCCCCCCCTACCCCTGCAGTGCCCCGTCCTTGCCTCCGTGCCCCCCCCTACCCGGCAGTGCCCCGTCCTTGCCTCCGTGCCCCCCCTACCCCTGCAGTGCCCCGTCCTTGCCTCCATGCCCCCCCCCACTACCCCTGCAGTGCCCCGTCCTTGCCTCCGTGCCCCCCCCTACCCCTGCAGTGCCCCGTCCTTGCCTCCGTGCCCCCCCTACCCCGGCAGTGCCCGTCCTTGCCTCCGTGCCCCCCCTACCCCTGCAGTGCCCCGTCCTTGCCTCCATGCCCCCCCCTACCCCTGCAGTGCCCCGCCCTTGCCTCCGTGCCCCCCCCTACCCCTGCAGTGCCCCGTCCTTGCCTCCGTGCCCCCCCCTACCCCTGCAGTGCCCCGTCCTTGCCTCCGTGCCCCCCCCTACCCTGCAGTGCCCCGTCCTTGCCTCCGTGCCCCCCCCTACCCCTGCAGTGCCCCGTCCTTGCCTCCGAGCCCCCCCTACCCCGGCAGTGCCCCGTCCTTGCCTCCGTGCCCCCCCTACCCCTGCAGTGCCCCGTCCTTGCCTCCGTGCCCCCCCCCCCTACCCCTGCAGTGCCCCGTCCTTGCCTCCGTGCCCCCCCTACACCTGCAGTGCCCCGTCCTTGCCTCCGTGCCCCCCCCTACCCCGGCAGTGCCCCGTTCTTGCCTCCGTGCCCCCCCCTACCCCTGCAGTGCCCCGTCCTTGCCTCCGTGCCCCCCCCTACCCCTGCAGTGCCCCGTCCTTGTCTCCATGCCCCCCTACCCCTGCAGTGCCCCGTCCTTGCCTCCGTGCCCCCCCCTACCCCTGCAGTGCCCCGTCCTTGCCTCCGTGCCCCCCCCTACCCCTGCAGTGCCCCGTCCTTGCCTCCGTGCCCCCCCCTACCCCGGCAGTGCCCCGTCCTTGCCTCCGTGCCCCCCCCTACCCCTGCAGTGCCCCGTCCTTGCCTCCATGCCCCCCCCTACCCCTGCAGTGCCCCGTCCTTGCCTCCGTGCCCCCCCTACCCCTGCAGTGCCCCGTCCTTGCCTCCATGCCCCCCCCCTACCCCTGCAGTGCCCCGTCCTTGCCTCCGTGCCCCCCCTACCCCTGCAGTGCCCCGTCCTTGCCTCCGTGCCCCCCCTACCCCTGCAGTGCCCCGTCCTTGCCTCCGTGCCCCCCCCTACCCCTGCAGTGCCCCGTCCTTGCCTCTGTGCCCCCCCTACCCCTGCAGTGCCCTGTCCTTGCCTCCGTGCCCCCCTACCCCTGCAGTGCCCCGTCCTTGCCTCCGTGCCCCCCCTACCCCTGCAGTGCCCCGTCCTTGCCTCCGTGCCCCCCCTACCCCTGCAGTGCCCCGTCCTTGCCTCCGTGCCCCCCCCTACCCCTGCAGTGCCCCGTCCTTGCCTCCGTGCCCCCCCTACCCCTGCAGTGCCCCGTCCTTGCCTCCGTGCCCCCCCTACCCCTGCAGTGCCCCGTCCTTGCCTCCGTGCCCCCCCCTACCCCTGCAGTGCCCCGTCCTTGCCTCCGTGCCCCCCCCTACCCCTGCAGTGCCCCGTCCTTGCCTCCGTGCCCCCCCTACCCCTGCAGTGCCCCGTCCTTGCCTCCATGCCCCCCTCTTACCCCTGCAGTGCCCCGTCCTTGCCTCCGTGCCCCCCCCTACCCCTGCAGTGCCCCGTCCTTGGCTACGTGCCCCCCCCTATCCCTGCAGTGCCCCGTCCTTGCCTCCGTGCCCCCCCTACCCCTGCAGTGCCCCGTCCTTGCCTCCGTGCCCCCCCCTACCCCTGCAGTGCCCCGTCCTTGCCTCCGTGCCCCCACCCTACCCCTGCAGTGCCCCGTCCTTGCCTCCGTGCCCCCCCCTACCCCTGCAGTGCCCCGTCCTTGCCTCCGTGCCCCCACCCTACCCCTGCAGTGCCCCGTCCTTGCCTCCGTGCCCCCACCTACCCCTGCAGTGCCCCGTCCTTGCCTCCGTGCCCCCCCCTACCCCTGCAGTGCCCGTCCTTGGCTCCGTGCCCCCCCCTATCCCTGCAGTGCCCCGTCCTTGCCTCCGTGCCCCCCCTACCCCTGCAGTGCCCCGTCCTTTGGGGCATTGGACGAACTTTCAGTTTCAAATCTGAAAAAGTTATACTCACTCTTTTTAACTCGCTTGTTCGCCCCCATCTAGAATACTGTGTGCAGTTCTGGTCACCTTATTATAAAAAGGACATAGATAAACTAGAAAAAATACAGCGCAGAGTAACCAAAATGATACCTAGATTGCGAAATAAATCGTACGAAAATCGGCTCAAAGAACTTAACTTATTCCCACTAACAAAACGAAGGATAAGAGGTGACCTCATCGAAGTATTTAAAATCTTCAACGGATTTACGAACGTAGTCCCAGAAAATCTTTTCACGCTAGACCGGTCAAGCTCAACTAGAAACAACGGATTTAAAATAAGCAGGAAACGGTTTGTAACGAACGAAGCAAAGTACTTCTTCACAAACCGTGTTGTAAACGTATGGAATGGGCTGCCGTCAGACGTAGTAAACTCAAATACAATAGAATCATTTAAAAGTCGCCTCGATAAATATTTCATATCAAATCCCCGGTTGTCACTGTTTATCTCGGAATAATAAATTTATCTCGCGGGCCTCTGAAACTTACTCTCATTGCGTAAAATTATTGCGAGTCGCGTCTACACAACCCCTCCCACACGTCTCAGACAGCCCCGAGTAAACGGTCACTACTACAACTTTTGACCTGTGACGGGCTGTGGTTCAGTAAGGGCCCTGTCAGTTAGTGACCACCATCGGGATTTATATACCAGGGGTCACTGCTGCAGGGGGCATTGAAGTGCACGGCGTCCTACTTGGAAAGTGCACTACCGCAGTGGATTGAAACGGAGCTGGGGCCTGATTGACTGCTGCCTCCCCAAGAAAGCGCCAGGCAAGGCTGCCGCACCACCCCTGAACTTCCACACTGAGCCTACACCAACACTACATTAGACCTCATAACACACACAGATAGCCCCGAGTTAACGGTTACCACTACTACTCTCGACCTGTGACGGGCTGTGGTTCAGTTAGGGTCCTGACAGTTAGTGACCACCATCGGGATTTAAGGTACCAGGGGTCACTGCTGCAGGAGGCATTGAAGTGTACGGCGTCCTACATGGAAAGTATACAATCCGCAGTGGATTGAACGGAGCTGGGGCCTGATTGACTGCTGCCTCCCAAGAAAGCGCCAGGCAAGGCTGCCGCACCACCCTTGAACCTCCACACTGTGTTCACACCATTACAAAACACACATAACATGACCTATCTATCAAGCACTAAACCTACCCCCACAAACTAGTAGTAGTTAGCCATAGATTACAGCTTTCAACTTTCCTCACAAATTCCATGCAGTTTTTCTATATTGCATGGTATCACTTCTTTTCCGGCCAGCTTCGGCTGGAGGGATGGGTGGGTGAGGAGGAGCCTTCTACTTCCTATCCTTTCTCTCTTATTATCTAGTTAGTGTAGTATAGTTAAAGCAAACAGTCTTGTAAGGACCTATCGGTCTGTTGCTGTTTGTGTTTCCTTTGTATTCCTTTGTATTCCTTGGCTCCGTGCCCCCCCCTATCCCTGCAGTGCCCCGTCCTTGCCTCCGTGCCCCCCCCTACCCCTGCAGTGCCCCGTCCTTGCCTCCGTGCCCCCACCCTACCCCTGCAGTGCCCCGTCCTTGCCTCCGTGCCCCACCCTACCCCTGCAGTGCCCGTCCTTGCCTCCGTGCCCCCCCCCCTACCCCTGCAGTGCCCCGTCCTTGCCTCCGTGCCCCACCCTACCCCTGCAGTGCCCCGTCCTTGCCTCCGTGCCCCCACCCTACCCCTGCAGTGCCCCGTCCTTGCCTCCGTGCCCCCCCTACCCCTGCAGTGCCCCGTCCTTGCCTCCGTGCCCCCCCCCTACCCCTGCAGTGCCCCGTCCTTGCCTCCGTGCCCCCCCCCTACCCCTGCAGTGCCCCGTCCTTGCCTCCGTGCCCCCCCTACCCCTGCAGTGCCCGTACTTGCCTCCGTGTCCCCCCCCTTCCCCTGCAGTGCCCCGTCCCTGCCTCCGTGCCCCCCCTACCCCTGCAGCGCCCCGTCCTTGCCTCCGTGCCCCCCCTACCCCTGCAGTGCCCCTTGTGTCAGTATAAGAACCGCTGTTGTAGGGAATTAACTTGTACTTGTTATTAGGTAAAATAGGTGTTATTAAGGTTGTTAAAAGGATAGTAGTTTGTTAATAATTATAGGAAAGGTTGTTATTAGGCAACTTAATGGCCCTTTATGGCTTTATGCCCTACTATTCCCCCCCCCCCCTTCAACCAAGATATTTCAAAACAATCCTGAATCAGAAAGTCTGATTCAGATCATAATAATTAGGGTGCGGCCACGGAGCGAGAGCCTTATCAAAAATAGATAACGCTCTGGCCGTATAATATTAATAATAATAATAATAATAATAATAATAATAATAATAATAATAATAATAATAATAATAATATAATATGATAATAATAATACTTATAATGAATTTAGTAATAATGGTAATTTTTATAAAATATTAACAGTAATATTAATGATAATAATAATATTAACAACAAAAATAATGATGATAACGATAGTGATGATGATCATAATAATAACACTGAAAATAATAACAATAACAAAAATTACTCTAGCACAAAAGTCTGTGGAGAGTTAGTGAAATCCGGCAAGGCGTCAGCGCAGAGTTTTTCAGCCACACTTGCTTCTCTGTGGCGACTTTCTTCGCTCACCCTCGCGCGCGACACTCATGTTAAAGCAAAGGCCGAGCTTATGTTAAAGACTTGACACTTCTTCCTTGTTCTCTCTTGCCTCACGCCCCCCTAGGTAATTACCCACGCCCCCCTAGGTAATTACCCACGCCCCCCTAGGTAATTACTAATTATTCAAAATCATATGGAACACAGCAATTCGTGAAAACTTGTTGAATGTCCGTAAAATACCTTATGTGTGCAATATGTTGTTTGCTCAGTCTCCGTGAAGACTAGCAAGAACATAAGAAACATAAAACTAGGGGGGGGGGGGGGCACTCAGTAGAGCGCATACCTCCGCCCGAATACTTCATCAATTGGTTGCCATGGCAACAGTTGTGATTCGATTTCATAAAAAAAAAAAAAAAAAATAAAATAATAAAAAAAAAATAATAATAATAATAATAAATTAAATAAAAATAAAAATAAAATATATATAATAATATATAATATATATATAATATATATATATATATATATATATATATATATATATATATATATATATTATATTATATATATATATATATATATATATATATATATATATATATATATATATATATATATATATATATATATATATAATATATATGCACTCAGTATGAGCGCATACGTCTGCCCGAATATTTAATCAATTGGTTGCCATGGCAACAGTTGTCAATAGATTGTATCCAAAATTAAGTCAGTTCTTCCTTATACCAAATAGACTTGGTATACCAAGTTTGGTCTAAATCTATTGGTAACTTTTCGAGAAATCCTGTACACAACAAACAAACAAACAAACAAACAAA
This sequence comes from Chionoecetes opilio, assembly GCA_016584305.1. NCBI lineage: Eukaryota > Metazoa > Arthropoda > Malacostraca > Decapoda > Majidae > Chionoecetes > Chionoecetes opilio. Next base: position 121,988 of record JACEEZ010007381.1, on the reverse strand, counting down.
CAAACAGATCGGGGTGAAAACATAACCTCCCTCCAACTTCGTTGGCGGAGGTAAACATAAGAAAATAAGGAAGCTACAAGAGGCCGTGAGACCTACACGAGGTAGTTCCTGTTACTTAAACACTACCTACATCCACCTCTCTTCCCCATCCATGAATTTATCCAGACTCTTTTTAAAGACCCCAATAGACTCCGCATTGACCACCTGACAACTGAGTCCATTCCAATCATTCACCACCCTATTTGTAAACCAGTTTCTCCCTAATACAGTGTTTGTCATCCTTTCTTTCTGTTAACGTCAGATATTCCCGTAATGTCTCATGAGGTTAGACGGTCGATGCTATGCTTCCAACTCTTTTGTCGGCCTTCATCATTTAAATTTGTGGCATGAGTTTTATGCCCCAGATGCTCTTGGTGACAGGCCAGCCCAGTGGAGACTTGAACTGTTCTTAGTCATGCTTCCTTCACTGTGGTCATTCCTGGCAAGATAACAAGGCAATTATGATCCAGGGACGTAATCACATACTCACAGCTACTCAGATAACTTAAAGAAAAGACTTATTAAACCAGGACACATTACTCTGTTTCATTTGGAGATCATTAGCCTTAGTGCCAGTGTATGGGCTGGGTCGGTTTGGTAATGTCTTTGCTTTATAACTCAAATTTTATATCTTGATTGTTCCAAGTTGTCTATCGATTTTATTTATCTATCGATTTTATCTATTTTATCTTTTTTTTCTTCTATCAAGTTGAGCATAGATTCAGGATTCATCACATAGCAAATCTACTCCTGCATTTAGTCACCACCCTGTCACATCTTTCCTCCCATGGATCCACCCTTAACCTCTGTTTGTAAAGGTTCTCATAATGTCTCCTTGTAGAGTTGTCTTCATGCATCACTGACAACCCTTCACACCTGAACTGCCAACACATTTTATCCCTGTGTTCAATGATTAGATTTGCCATAGATTTAGCGGAAAAAAAAAAAATCTGTTACTCCATTTGTGTGCTTTGTTCCACTCTTTCCCCCGTTCACAATCCTCGCAGGTCATATCAATGGCCTTACAATGAAAAAGTACAGATGGAATGATTAATATTGAAATACACACTGTCTTCCTATCTCCTAAACACTGCATTGATTTAATATCTAGCTATTGCCATGCTATCTTGTACTATTATTTTTCATGATTACAACTCCTCTGAACTTACCGCATGCCATCCCTCCTCTTCTTCTTCCTGTGACCTCTGCACAAGACTCATCAAAATTTCTATCATATGTTTTCAATGATCAGCCACTGTTAGTAGTAGGTTAATAAATCTACTGTTACTGCCAACACATTGTATTCATATGTTTTCCTGTTTTCAGAGTCCAGAGATGAAGAGACAAGATGAAGTCAAGATTCAAGAGATGAAGAGAGATGTTTTTAGAGTCCAGACTGATGAAACCCTGCATGTGAAGAGAGTGAGTTGGCAAGACAGCGCCCCCCATAATGTTGCAAAAAGGTGATTATGGCTAATATTTACTTTATTGGTTAATATGGGATCAAGAATCTTCCTTATAAGTCATGGTGCCATAAGTTGATGAGTGTGTAACAGAATATAGCTGAAAGTTAAAATAGTCAAAAGTGAATTGATGAGATGCAGAAAGGAAGATAGATATAGGAGGTGCTGATATAGTGATGAATATGCTGATAGAAGGTAAGGGAAATAGTGCTGATAGAAGGGAAGGAAGGTATAGATGCTGATATAGTGATGAATGGCGAGAGGTTAGAACAGGTGGGAAAGTTCTGTTATTTATTAGTGGGTCATTCAAAGTTGTCAGTTATTAGTGGGTCATTGAAACTAAGTCGTCAGGTGGTCAATGCGGAGTCTATTGGGGTCTTTAAAAGGAGTCTGGATAAATTCATGGATGGGGAAGAGAGGTGGATGTAGGTAGTGTTAAGTAACAGGAACTACCTCGTGTAGGTCTCACGGGCTCTTGTAGCTTCCTTACTTTCTTATGTTCTTATTGAGGCTGATGTGAGTCCTAGGGATGAGAGAAGAAGCCAAGGTTTGGAGCACTGAGGGCAGTTTGTAGTAAGAGAAGTAAGAAAAGAAATAGGAAGAAATTGGTTTACAAATAGTGTGGTAGACGTTTGGAATAGACTCATCAATTAGGTAATTAGTGCAGAGACAATAGGGAGTTTCGAAAGGAGACTAGACAAATATATGGATAGAGATGCAAGGTGGATGTAGGTAATGTATGTTTGTAGAAGTAAAGATGGGGATATTTAAGGAAATTTTAGGGAATTTACTGGGCATTGAAGAAGTAGAGGCAATGGATAGAGATAGTTGGAAGCGTATCATCGGCCGTCTAACCTCATAAGATATTATGGGAAAATCTGACGTTAAACAGAAAGTAAGGGAAATTGTAGCTTTAAGGGAATTGTAGCTGCAAGGTTTGGGAAATGAATGTAAAGTCAAGGAACAGAATAGAAGGTCTGGAGATACAATACTATATACTGTACAGGGATGGAATATTTTTGTTTTGTTGCAATGAAAGCAAGTTTTTAATCATATCTAAATATTTCCCTTATATTTCTTCTCTATTTTCTATAGTAATTTATCTATTTAAGAAGAGTATAAGGGGTAAGATGGTTTGATAGTGAGGAACAACAGGGCCAGAGAGATTTACGGAAATCGACAATGCTTACCGTCAACAACACTATAGTCGCCACTGCAATAATGTCGCCAGGTGCCATATATTACGAATGTTAGCATCACTACAGACTTGTATGTGCTACTGAAGAAGCATGCACAGTAGTTTATATTATGTACCTGTCTTCAGTGGCACATACAAATCTGTAGTGATGCTAACATTAGTAATATATGGCGCCTGGCGTGTAGTGCCTATAGTGTTATTGACAGTACAGTGCTAGTCAAAATAATGAGAACTATACATGACATTGGTATCTGTCACGGGAAGGAAGGCAGCGTTTGGTTAGAAACTGGAACCAGTGTTATATGGGCTTCCATATAGTGTTTTTGGATATATCTCTTGATATAGATTATTGTGTGCTATTTATGGGCATATGTCTTGTGTGCTTCTGATGGTCACTATGATAGACTTAGTACGTTAAGCTATTGCAGAAATCATTGGCTTAAATTAAAGGAAACTGGTCATCCTCTCCCAAAGAAATCTGAATTATTATCTAGCATTCATTAAATTTTTCTAGTACAGACATAGAGAAAGTGGCAGCTTAGAAATGTAAAGTAATTCTCAGTAGTAGTAGTAGTAGTAGTAAAATGTAAAGTAATTCCAAGTAGTAGTAGTAGTAGTAAAATGTAAATGTAATTCTCAAGAAAAGTAACCAAACATGCTGGTAACTTGAATCTAATAAATCTTGAGTAATAAGTAAATTAAAAGAACAATCTCAGTGCGTTTGTCAGTACGAATCATTCTGTGTCGTGATAAATACAGAACAGACAAGTAGTAAGTTTCATGTATTCATCTCTGCTTCCTCCCTGGTCATAAGGTGTTAGTAAGAATCTGTGTCAAGTAAAGAAAATGCCTGATACATATATATACAGTAACTAATATTTCTTTAAGAGAATGACCAACTTTCCTTTAATAAAACCAGTGATTTGTACAATATAGCCCATGTTTTAAGTCTTATGTAGGGGCCAGCAGAAGCACAGGAAAAAATAACCTCCTATAAGTAGCACCAAACACCGGGGGTCAAGATAGTAAACAAAAACATGTGGAAGCTTACAACACAGATTCGAATTTATGCTGACTTTCCTTTCCCTCACAGATATCATGACATCATAAGAGTTCTTTTGGAGACTAAATATACTGACTAATTCATTATTAAAAACAGGTGATGAAGGAGACACGGGCTGGGAAGGGAGTACTTTATTCATGACTAGTTTCGCCTCTACTGGGCTTCATCACTCCTCTGAAGAAGCCCAGTAGAGGCAAAACTACATCAGGATTCAAGTACTCACCTCCCAGCCTTCATCACCTGTCAGTGTGTCTAAACATTATTCTTATATTTCAGGTAAACAGACAACAGCGTGCGTTGGCAGAGACAGACACCACACCTGAGGAGACCATAGGACCGAACAACATTCCTCCTGCCAGCCAGCGTTGCCTCCCTGGGCGTGGAGGGACAACCTTAAGTCTTATGGCCCGGGTTTTGCTGGTTGATAAGCACGAAGACGAGATTTTTAATCTCATGTCTTTTCTCCATTGAATATTGTCTTTCTGCTTCGTACAGAGATAGTAAGGATCAGTAAAGTAAAACTGATCCTTACTATCGGAACGAAGCAGAAAGTAAATATTCAATGGAGAAAGTCTAAGAAGTCTCGTCATTAACCAGCAAAAGCCAGTCCATAACACTTAAAAGGTCGTTCCTCCACGCCAAGAGAGGCACCGCTGGCAGGCAGGAGGATCTCAACAATGAAAACCAGTAAAGTAAATGTTGATAGAGCCATGAAAATATATATAACCAACATCAATTATGAAAAAAATATTGGTAGAGTAATAGAAACAAGGTATACACAGTATATATATTACACAATTTTATTGTCACTAAAACATGAGATCAATGGCAATCAATATACACAATTTTTAGATGTAAGTTAGTAAGTTTTGTTTTCTAAATTATGTTATATAGAAATCAGTGGCCAATCATGAATTCTTCTCGACAGTCACACATAAATGATGACAAATTCACATGTAAAAATAAAAAACCAAAATTCAATACTTTGGGGAGTCTCAAAACTCTTATTATTAATATTATCAAGCAGAGTTAGGAAGGTGGGCCGTCCACGCCGGGGAATGGAGGCCCACTGGAGTGTGTTGGTGGTGTAGATAGATATCTGCAGGATGCTGGTCTCCCACGAGCCGCTGGTGTAGAGGTGATCCATCTGGCAGGTGGTGGTGGTGGTGGTAGAGTAGACTAGACTAGACTAGTTAGAGTTTAGACTAGACTTTCTAACAGATCCCAAATGCTTTGATGATCATAAATGTACGTACAACTGCTGTGCAGATATAATTCACCAATGTCAGGACTCTGTTAGAAGATATTCCTGACATCAGTGAATTACTTTACAGCAGAGTTGTAGTTTCATGATCATCAAAACATTTGGAATCTGTTAAAAAGTTTGATCAACACTACTTACATTGCCCTGACATCAATTGAAAGTATATATTTTTTTTATCTAGTTTCAAATATGTAATAGTAAAAATTTATTAGCAATGACGAATAACACCGAGGAGATATTTTTAGTACCGTCAACAACACTATAATCGCCACTGCACTAATGTCGCCAGGCGCCATATATTACAGATTTTAGCATCACTACAGACTTGTATGTGCCACTGAAGACATGTACATAATATAAACAACTGTGCATGCCTCTTCGGTGGCACATACAAGTCTGTAGTGATGCTAAAATCTGTAATATATGGCGCCTGGCGACTATAGTGTTGTTGATGCCAACTGTAGAAGTCTCAGTTTAATGCACAAGATGTTATAGATATAAACCATCACAAGTGAGGCTTTTATCACAGATTAGATGCACGACTTTACTTGAAACATGACGTCAGAACATTACTTGGTGCTAACATACATAACTGCACTACTGCCTTTGTAAATAAATCAAATATCAATTGAATTTGGTCATTATTTCTCATGGGTATATATTTAAGCAATCTATATGATGAGTATACAGGGTGTAACACGAGTTTCTGCAAATATTGATACAGGTGAAAGAACTTATTATTTTAAGTAGAAAAAGTTTTATGAAAAAGCAGGTGTTTTATTACACTTTCTACTTAGAATAACGTTCTTTCACCTGTATCAATATTTGCAGAAACTCGTCTGACACCCTGTATGAAACATTTAACTAAAGAGCTGGGATAGTTACCTTGCATTAATGAGTGGAGCATCCTCGCCAACACTGTATTTTGTGAAGACGATGGGGGGGGTCTGGGGTCTCCGCTCTGCACTCCTCCTCTTCTTCTTTCTGTTTAACGTCCGATGTTCCCATAGTGTCTTATGAGGTTAAAGGGTGGATGATACGCTTCCAACAATCTCTATCCATTGCCTCAACCTCCTCAATGCTAGGTGTCTAGGTGGAGTGATGGCCTCTGCTGGTGTCTAGGTGGAGTGACGGCCTCTGCTGGTGTCTAGGTGGAGTGATGGCCTCTGCTGGTGTCTAGGTGGAGTGATGGCCTCTGCTGGTGTCTAGGTGGAGTGACGGCCTCTGCTGGTGTCTAGGTGGAGTGACAGCCTCTGCTGCTTCCCTCACCACTCAACACCAGAATTGTAACTGAAATGCAAATATAAAGTTAGAAACAATTCCTCAGAGATGAAGTAATAAACAAGAGTATAATAACAATGAGTATAGTAATAATTATAGAAACAATTGAATTCCTAATAGTTCAATAAAGTTCTACAGAGCAACAGTATAGTGTTAGAAACAATTCCACTATAGTATAAATGTAAAATGTATTAGTAAAATGCAGTATTGTGTTAGGAACAGATGAATAGATGATGAAGAACAAAATCCTCAATAAATAAAGTTCTATACTCTATCATACTATCTACCGTAGATAACACTATAGTCGCCAGTCACTTGCCACTGCACTAATGTCGCCAGGCACAATATATATTACGAATTTTAGCATCACTACAGACTTGTATGTGTCACTGAAGATGATACACAGTAGTTTATATTATGTACATCACACTACATGTCTTCAGTGGCACATAAAAGGCTGCAGTGATGCTAAAATTTGTAATATATTGTGCCTGGCGACATTAGTGCAGTGACGAGTGACTGGCGACTAGTGTTATCTACGGTAGTGTTACTGCCCGCCTTAGAGCGCATAGAGCCAAGGCTGAACGAACGAAATAAAATATGATTTCTAGTAAACACAATATACTTCCATTATTGTTACTCTTACATCTGCAAAAGTTAAGTTCTTGACAAGCATTCGGCAATGTGCTTCTTTACTCACATCTGCGCTTCTTGACTTCTTGACTCTTCTGTTAATTGCTCATAGATGAATAAAGTTCTACAGCAGAATTGCATCTCAGTTTGTAATCCTGCTCATTGAATTTCACTCTTGCTTGTGGATTTTAGTTTGAAAGGAATATTTACAAAACACTTTAGAAAATTCTAAGCATACAAGCAAAAAGTATCAGCAACTTACTAAGCTTAACATTCTACATTCTAAACTTACAAGCACAGACTGGATTGATTGATTGTAATTCCAAAAAATGGGAATGTGCCTGATTAGTTTCAAAGGAATATTGACAGAACACTTTGGAAAATAATTATAAGCCCACAAGCACTGGCTGGCATGTGGAATCTATCAAAAAGTCTATTAACCCCTTGAGGCCCAGAGCGTAATTTCCATGGTAATTTGGGTGCCATTAGACGATTTTTAGTGACTATAAGCAATGTTTTATAGCTATGGCCTGTTTAGTATCCTTGTCCACTAACTCATTGGGTATATTCAGTGACTTTTCGTGATTTTATGGCTCGACAACATACAATTTTTTATAGCCAAGGAAAGATCTGGTCGTGAAGGGGTTAATATGTCTAAAAGTCTATTAATAATAAAAAATATATCTAAAAACATTATGTTAAAAAAGTACTTCCACTGCCCTGACTACTTTTACTGCCCTGACTGCCTATGACTATATGAATTAAGGTAACATTTCCTTGCCATGTTTCCAAGTATTTGCTAATCAGTTATATCACCCGTTACTATTAGCTATAACAACACTGAGATGATGAAAGTATTATCATTAGGAATCATAAAGTTCTTGCATATATAATATTCATACATACATAAGTCGAGTTTTTGTTAGCTTTTGAGTGCAGATGATGGATGCTATAGATATAATAACCTATACTAACTATAACACTATACTATATAATACTACACACTATACTATAATAACCTCTAACCTATACTAACACTATCTAACAGTGTCATTGTTTTACCCACTACAGACAACTGCTTCTGATACTATAGTCTATTTTTTTTATTATGGTCAAAATGCAGTAAGGAAGCCACGCCCCCTGCCTCCCCTTCTATGCTACGGGGCAGCTGATTGGTGCATTCCTCGTATCATCACTACCAATCACAATATCTTTACTACTTAACAGCGGCGTGACCACAGGACAGAGCAATCTTCACTACAGAGGGTGACAAAATCAGAAATCCCTCTGTAGTGAGGATTGCTCTCCAGTGGTCACGCGCTGTTAAGTAGTGAAGATACTGTGATTGGTAGTGATGATATGAGGAATGCACCAATCAGCTGCCCCGTAGAATAGAAGGGCAGGCAGGGGACGTGGCTTCCTTACTGCATTTTGACCATAATAAAAAAAGAAAATTATAGTTTAAAGGTGAAATAGATTGCCAATGTATCTACAGGAGCTGAAGTACCCAGGAAAGAAAAGAAAAAACAAGAAGGGAAAGGAAAAGTTTTTACGTAAATAAGGCATGGAAAGTAATTATTTTGTGTTGTGTTTTAGAATGAACATTGAATATACCTCTGCAAGACTACCTGATCTAGCTATACCTTAATAAGCCTATACTCTACCTTACCTATACCTTAATAGACCTAGGCAAAGAAATAATAGGAGTTAAATAGATTACCCATGTATCTACAGGAGCCAAGTACCCAGATTAACCCCTTCACGCCCAGATCTTTGCTTTGCTATATAAAATTGTCTGTTGTCAGCCATAAAATTACGAAAAGTCACTCAATATACCACATGAGTTAGTGGACAAGGATACTAAACAGGCCATAGCTATAAAACATTGCTTATAGTCACTAAAAATCGTCTAATGGTGGCCAAATTACAATGGAAATTACGTTCTGGGCCTCAAGGGGTTAACAGAGGATTTCAGAAACACAGTTGGGACACTCTTACAACCTTAAATAAACAAATATAAATAAACAATAAATATAAAACAATAAAAACTAAATAAACAATGAAATATCAAAATATTAAATAAATAATATCTGACCTTTGTCAAATAAAAATATAAAATATGATAACATAATAACATAAGAAAGTAAGAAAGCTACAAGAGGCCGTGAGACCTACACGCGGTAGTTCCTGTTACCTAACTCTATCTATATCCACCTCTCTTCCCCATCCATGATTTTATCCAGACTCCTTTTAAAGACCCCAATAGACTCCGCACTAACTACCTGTCTACTGAGTCCATGCCAATCATTCACCACCCTATTTGTGAACCAGTTTCTCCCAATTTCCTTTTTAAATCTGCGCTTTTCCAGCTTGAATCCGTTACTTCTCGTTCTACCCTGGTTACTAACCTTAAGCACTTTTCCTACATCGCCTATATTGTATCCCTTTATCCACTTAAAAACTTCTAAAATATCTTACCTTACAAATGGAGCAGAGGCAGCAACAAGATATTTCAAGCAAGGAGAGGCGGAGGCGGTGGCAGAGTGGTCAGCGTCTCCGAGTGGCATTCTCGCTGACCTGAGTTCGATCCCCGATGAGAACCAAAATCCACTTAAAATCTTTTCACAGGAACTACCACGTGTAGGTCTCGCAGCCTCTTGTAGCTTCCTTATGTTCTTAAGGATATCAGATCTGCAATGGTACAAAGAAGTTACAAGACACACACAAGCTAGACAACAGCAGCCGTAATCCTGACACTTTTGAATACATGCAACAAGCTATAGTCTATTTTTTTTTAACGAGGCCAAAATCCTGCCCCCTTGCTGCTTACTGACTGATATTTGATGCCAGAAGGGAACACTACGCTTCTTCTAAATTTCAGCTGTATTTTATCATAGTTAACCATAGTATCAGGTAAATAGAGGCATAATTTTAAGCATGAGACCTTCAGATAGAATGAATTTTTTGCCTTGTTAAAAAAATTTGACTATAAATACTCAGTTTCTACTGTACACTATTATCACAAAATTGATCAGTTTTCTAAAAAAAAAAAAAAAACCTGGGGTATCAACTGGGGTATTATATCAGTGTCTTCAAAACAAGGCAGCGGACAGCGCAATTACCGATCTACTCGCAAACTTGCACCGCCTACTTTCCAAAAAATATATATATAGTGAGTGAATTTGACCCTGAAAAACAGCCAGAATGCATATTTTAACACCTTCAAAGGCATGGACCCCCGGCCTATCAAGCAGCTTTCAATCAATCTCCACCTCCTACTGTCTTCATTCCAACTCCTACTTTAAAAGAAAATGAAAACACTGTTATATCATTGGTTAACCCCTTGAGGCCCAGAACGTAATTTCCATTGTAATTTGGGTACCATTAGACGGTTTTTAGTGACTATAAGCAATATTTTATAGCTATGACATGTGAGTGAAGGGCATTAAAAAACTAAACCAAAGACTACTGTATTAGTCTTTGACTAAACCGTCTCGAGACCCACCTAAGCGGAGGTGCTTCTGGCACTTCAACTCAGCTAAGTGGGAAGACCTAAGGCAGTACTACTCTGATTTTCCATGGAATGATTACTGCCTCCATGTCAAAGACCATCTCTTTGTGCAGAGCGCATAACTGAGGTTATAGTCTCTGGCATGGAGGCGTACATTCCACACACTTTCTCTAATCCTAAAGCCCTTCAACCTTGGTTTAACTCTGCTTGTTCTCATGCTGTCCGAGATAAAGAGGTGGCTCACAAACGGTACCGTAAGCATCCATCTCCTGAAACTCATGCCCTTTATATTTCTGCCCGTAATCATGCCAAATCTTTACTTCAACTTACCAAAAACTCTTTCATTCATAGAAAATGTCAAAATCTTGCTGAATCAAATTCCTCTCGTGACTTCTGGCATCTAGCTAATAACATCTCTAACAGTTTTTCTTCTTCATCTTTCCCTCCTATGCTTCACCCAGAAGGCTCCACAGCTGTCTCATCTACTTCTAAAGCTGAACTCTTCGCTCAAACCTTTGCTAGAAATTCCACTCTGGTTGATGAAGGGCTTGTTCCTCCTTCTCCTCCACCCTCTGACTATATTATGCCTGTCATTAAGATCCTTCGGAATGATGTTTTCTTTGACCTTTCTGGCCTAGATCCTCGGAAGGCTTACAGTCCTGACGGAGTCCCTCCTATTGTTCTCAAAAACTGTGCTTCTGTGCTTGCACCTTGCCTGGTCAAACTTTTCCGTCTTTGTCTATCTACTTCCACCTTTCCTTCTTGCTAGAAGTTTGCTCACATCCAACCTGTTCCTAAGAAGGGTGACCGTTCTAATCCTTCAAACTACCATCCTATAGCTTTGACTTCCTGCCTTTCTAAAGTTTTTAATCTATACTTAATAAGAAGATTCTTAAGCATCTATCTGCTCACAATCTTCTATCTGATCGTCAGTACGGTTTCCGTAATGGGCGATCTGCTGGCGATCTTCTAGCTTTCCTAAGTGAATCTTGGTCATCCTCCTTTAGGGGTTTCGGTGAAACTTTTGCTGTTGCCCTTGACATATCAAAAGCTTTTGATAGAGTCTGGCACAAATCTTTAATTTCCAAACTACCCTCATTCGGTTTCTATCCTTCTCTCTGTACCTTCATCTTAAGTTTCCTTTCAAACCGTTCTATTGCAGCTACTGTAGACGGACATTGTTCTTCTCCTAAATCTATCAATAGTGGTGTTCCCCAGGGTTCTGTCCTATCACCCACTCTCTTTCTATTATTCATTAATGATCTTCTAAGTCTAACTCAAAGCCCTATCCACTCCTACGCTGATGATTCTACCCTGCATTTTTCAACGTCGTTTATTAGACGTCCAACTCAACAGGAACTAAGTGATTCACTGAGAGATGCCACCGAGCGCCTAACTTCTGATCTTTCTATAATTTCTGATTGGGGCAAAGCAAACCTTGTTTTGTTCAATGCCTCAAAAACACAATTTCTTCACCTATCTACTCGACAAAACCTACCAGATAACTATCCCCTCTTCTTCAATGACACTCAACTGTCTCCTTCTTCTACAATGAACATTCTAGGACTATCCTTTACTAAAAATCTTAACTGGAAATCTCACATCTCATCTCTTGTTGAAACAGCTTCTAAGAAGTTAGGTGTCCTGTGGCATCTGCGTCCTTTTTTTTCTCCCTCCCAATTGCTTGCTCTCTACAGGGGCCTTATCTGCCATGTATGGAGTATGTCTCACATGTTTGGGGAGGATCCACTCATACAGCTCTCCTAAACAGGGTTGAGTCAAAAGCTTTTTGTCTCATCAACTCCTCTCCTCTGACTGACTGTCTTCAATCTTTAAATCACCGCCGCAATGTTGCTTCTCTTGCTCTCTTCTACCGTTATTTTCATGCTCACTGCTCTTCTGAACTTGCTAACTGCATGCCTCCCCCCCTCCCGCGGCCTCGCTGCACAAGACTTTCTACTCATTCTCATCCCTATTCTGTCCATCTTCCTAATGCAAGAGTTAATCCGTATCTTTACTCTTGCATCCCTTTCACTGGTAAACTCTGGAACTCTCTTCCTGTTTCTATTTTTCCACTTTCCTATGACTTTAAATATTTTCAAAAGAAGAGTAACAAGACACCTCCCGAACTAAATTGGCTCACCCCTCTTTTTTATTTTATTCTCTTACTGTCTTCTTTATAGGGACTGGCAACTAAGCGGGCTTTGTGTTACCCATTTTTGTTGTGCCCTTGGCCAGTTCCTTGTGATGTGTGTGTGTGTGTGTGTGTGTGTGTGTGTGTGTGTGTGTGTGTGTGTGTGTGTGTGTGTGTGTGTGTGTGTGTGTGTGGGGAAAAAAAAAAAAAAAAAAAACATAACCCTGCATCATGACCACTTAAAGGCTGGCATCAGTGGCGTCGTTTGGGTATGGCAAGGTATGGCACTCGCCATACCTCAATTGGCTTAAAAAAAAAAAAACTTTTTTTTTTTAGTTTTGGCTTTATCTCAGCCCACCCACCAGCCAGCCGCTGTAGTTGAGCACTCCTCTTTTGAATATTCATGAACTTTGTTTAATGTTTGAGGGAATGTGGAGCATAAAATTCTTCGGTTTCGAGTTACATTGTCCTAATATCCTCTTAAAACATGAAAATTTCTATTTTTTTGTGGTCGCTTCCCTCGCATCTTTTTTATTCTTTACATTACAACCCCATGTTCACTATAGAAATGGTATAGAAAACACTATTTTGTCAGAACTTTCGAGTGAAAATGTAGCAAATCGTTTGCACAATATGTCACTTTATGAGGTTAGAATCACTGACAATTAAGAACGTTTAATTAATTTCCCCCCTTGCATTCATGCAGTGTTTTCGTAGAAAGAGTGTTTTTACTTGTGTGAAATTTCGGGCAAATCAACAACTCTGCCCCCCCAAACCAACGAACGAGTGGTTGCCTATGGGTGTAGGTGCGAGACGGTGGTTTAAAATGTTTATATCCATATAAAATGAATCTGTTTGTGAATGAGAATTTGCTCCTAAATATACGTCAGATTGCAGGAAAAGCATGCAAAAACCTTAAAAAAATTTGTGGGCCCCAGACCCCACGCCGTGAAGGGCTTCGCACCTACGTCAGTCCTGAGATGTTACAAGTGAAAAAGCAACCCGTGCAAACATAAGTTTAGAGCCTACCTAGCCTAGGGGTAATGGGCTGGGAAAAATGTTCATTTTGGGTAACGGCCCCAAAAAGGTAGGGAACCACTGCTCTATAGGAAGAAAGGCAATAGAATATACATAAAAACAAAAAATGTATTCATATGTAGAATTTCCCGAGAAAGACAATGGTTATAGTCCCAATTCTCAAAATTAGGCCCCGCCCCCTTAAAATGGCCGCGCGCGTGCAGAATATACAAAAAAGTTAAGTCAATTCGTATACATTGGCCAGAAGGGAACAGCTCTATCATCTAGATGAAATTTAGCAGACATTTGTTATATATGTTCAAAACAGTCGAAGTGAATAACTTGGAATATTTATAGAACAATTTTGTCACCTCTTTTCAACCCAGTCAACGACGGGTGTTTCTGCTAGTGTCATATAAAAATGAATTGTATAGACTCACAACTCACCCAAATGGACTATTGCACAACTGATTTGAAGAAAAAAAAATCTTCCACGGTACCTTGCCATACCTTGGCTTTTGCTGAAATGACGCCACTGGCTGGCATCATAGCCAAACCAACAAGTGAACAATAAAACCCTACCATTTGCCTTCACTTATAGGATACAGAAGGTTCAGACAGCAATATATAAACCTGTATAGTGTATTGAGCCATATATAAACATGGTGCAAGCTAAGTTTTTCAAGGCAAAGAACTGAAACGGACCTGCAGCCTTGGACAACTAATGGTCTCTATAAACGTAAGAGTGAAGGCCATTTACTAACTAAACCTAACCCCGCATTATAGCCTTCTGTATATAGTAACCAAACTATAGGAAGCTATAGTCAGGAAGTCAGGAAGAGCATCCGGGGTGCAAAACTCATGCCGCAAATTTAAATGATGAACGCCGACAATAGAACTAGAAGCGGGTATCATTGACCTTCTAACCTCATGAGACATTATAGGAAAATCTGACTTTAACACCTTGAGACACAGAATTTCCATTGTTATTTGGCTACCATTAGAGGATTTTTAGTGAATATAAGCAATATTTTATAGATATGACCTGTTTAGTATCCTTGTCCACTGGCTCATTTGGTATATGTATTTAGTTACTTTTTGTTATTTTATGGCTCGACAACATACGATTCTGTATAGCAAAGGAAAGATCTGGGCGTGAAGGGGTTAAACAGAATGATGATGATGATGTGTAGGTCTCGTGGCCTCTTGTAGCTTCCATATTTTCTTATGTTCTTATGTATCACCTCCCTCAACTTTCTTCTCAGTAACAGAAGGAATACCAAGATTTGAGATTGCCTTTCTAAGACTAAAATAATTGACCTTTTCTACACTTTTCTAACTTCTAACCTCAGCTGTAATATAACCAACGTTTCAACCTATTATAAACCTAACCTAGCCTAAACATAACTTAAACGTAACTTAACCTAAACATAACTTAAATGTAACCAAACCAAACCTAAAAGTAACCTAACCTAGTTATCATTATATAAAAATAAGTATCATATTTTTGGTTTCCGCAAGTGATTAACTACTGCACAATATACCGAGCCAAAAATAATAGAGAAAAAGTAAGCTGTAAGGCCTGTGAATCCCGCCAACTCCTGCCGAATATTAACCCAGCCCAAGTATCAAGGTATATTAATTTAGCAATTTATCTAAGACTGAAATTACTAACCTTTTCCACACTTTTCTAACTTCTTCTAACCTCAGCCGTAATAAAACCAATATTAATAATAAACTCTATCCTAGGTATACAACCGAATAAAGTTACTCAGACATAGGAACATAGGAACATAAGTACTTAAGTTAACTCTGTCTTGTTGTTGTTGCTTTTTTGTCTGTATGCCTCCGGGTGATATTAAAATTATTATTATTATTATTATTATTATTATTATTATTAAATTGAGGTATATAGCTACCATCAATTACTTGCTTTAGTACTTAAGTTCATTCCCTTGTCCATATATCATGTTATTGTTTTTCTTGTATGCCTTCGGGTGAGAAAAAAATTAATATTATTATTATTATAAGGAGGTGGCAAGGCATAGTCAAGAGTCACCCACCAGTGGTGTTCTTCCCCCAGTGGGTGGTGGGGCGGGTGAGGTGCAGGGGTGGCCGTGGGTGGTGGGGGGTGGCAGGGGCCGGCGGGTGGCTGGCGCGCAGGCTGTAGTCAAGCTCATCTGTAAAGAATATAATAATAAATATGTAGACTAATAAGTAAGTACATAAATAAGAAATCAACAGCCAAGCTTCTGGTTTTTGGGTTAGGTTAATGGAAAAATCTACAAACTCTAGTCTCTATAGTCATTTAAGGTAAAGATGGGGGTTATTATGTTAAGCTGCGCGTGGCCTCGGTGCTCATCTCCGTGGCATTAGCCCTTGAGCCTGTGGTGGGTGAGAACCAGCTACCCCGGGACACAGGGCTAGTGTGACCTCCGGGTTACCACAGTTACCTTCCCCAGGTTTCCCCAGGTACCCATTAATCCACCATCCCAGAAAGGGGGGATAAACAGCTGGTTGCGCTGCACGCCGACTGCCCTGGCCGGGACTCTAACCCGGGGCCGCGGATTCGTAGCTAAGCATTCTAACCACTACACCACAGAGGTGATAGTCATTTAGAGTGACACATTTTCAACCTTCTCTCACTATGAACTTATTCTGTTCTTATTTACAATAAGAACATAAGAAAGCTACAAGAGGCTGGGAGACCGACACGTGGTAGTTCCTGTTACTTAACACTGCCTACATCCACCTTTCATCCCCATCCATGAAATTGTTCAGCCTCCTTTTAAAACTCCATATTGACTACCCACTAACTATCTCTGCACTTAAAATAGATTTAAAGTCACTATTTCCTCCCTCACCACTTCTACTTAGTACACTATGAGCCATAGGTGTTGAAGTGGGTCTTAATCCAATCATTGCAGTGCAGACTATCTTGCAAGGATACAGGGTTTAAACGGTTTATGGTACTCCTCCACCGGATCTCCAGTCCCCGTCAGCGAGAGTTCCTATTTTTCACTACGTCGAGTGCTCCTATTTTCTACGACTATGTAAATATCTAATAAGCTTTTACTTGTATTTTTGTATACCAAACTTTACCTGACAGTAACCTAACCTAACCATTACCATCGGTGAGTTACCAGTTAGAGTCGGGACGAGAATTTCGGTAGATGAGAGTAAGATAAAGATGCTATATGACACTATGCTATGTGTGGCCTCGGTGCTCATCTCCGTGGCATTAGCCGTTGAGCCTGTGGTACCCCGGGACACAGACATCAGGGTTGCCACAGTTACCTTCCCCAGGTTTCCCCAGGTACCCATTTATCAACCCCGAAAGGAAGGATGAACAGCTGTTGGCCGCCGACTGCCCTGGTCCGGATTCGAACCAGGGCCCGCAGATTCGTAGCTAGGCCACAACACGACGGAGGCGAGAGTTTAAGGTAGTATTTAATCACCATCCTCTTAACCCCTTCACGCCCAGATCTTTCCTTCGCTATTAAAAATTGTCTGTTGTGGAGCCATAAAATTACAAAAAGTAACTGAATATACCAAATTAGTTAGTGGGCAAGGATACTAAACAGGTCATAGCTATTAAACATTGCTTATAGTCACTAAATTTGTCTTATGGTACCCAAATTACAATGGAGATTACGTTCTGGGTCTCAAGGGGTTAATGATCCCACAGAGAAAACAGACATCATTGCAGCATAGGATACATATCTTGATGTGATTTTCTGATATAATTCGCATCTGTATTTCAGCCGCTTCCGTTTCCACACAAAAAATTATATAGGCAAATTAAATAAGAAAAAACATTCTGAGAAAAAGGATACCTACTACAATTTTTACTCACATAATATCCTTCACTAAATATTGTAATGTGCATAAGTTACATTGACAACAAGTGGTAATGATTCGGAAGACTTACCAACCAGTTTCTTGGTAGTTTTGGTTAAATTTTACCTTTATCAATGTTTTACTATTTATGGTGGGGTTTTTCTTCCATTTAATAGGTATTATTAGTTCCTTTGAGTGTTTTGAGGCGTCATGAGTTGTGCCAATGAATAATAACCATAATATAACCATGACAATATTGACCCCCTGATAAATAAAATAAAAAATTAATAAATGTGAATAAATCAAGAAAAATCCATGGGTAAAAAAGTGAATAAGTGAAGAAAAATAGGTGAATAAAACCAAACCTGACCTACAATAGTGAATCAAAGAAAAATAGGTCAATAGAACATAACCATATGTACCGGAATTATATTTTTTTTTTAATTGGACAAAAAATAACACAGATAATACATGCAAATACTATATGACGCCACAAATCCACTGGGTAGGGTAAGATTACTCGCTAAGAAAACAGCAATTAAAGTAATAAATACCAAATAAAGGGTATTTTATTACTAATAATCTTTCTGTTTAACGTTAGAATTCCCGTAAAGTCTTGAGGTTCGACGTTCGATGATACGGTTCCAATACTATTGTGGGCATCCGTCATTTAAGTTTGCGGCATGAGTGTTACGCCCCGGATGTTCTTCCTGGCAGGCAAGCCAGTGTTCGGCTGAGGGCCTAGGAGGCTTGCCTACCATGGCTAACGAGCCCCACCTGCCCGAAATAACTTAATAGTACAATTCTGATGTTCTAACAATGTGTGGATTGTCACTAGGAGGTTCCCGTGGTGTAAAGTGAAGCACAGCCGCCCGGCATGCGGAAGGTCCCGGGTTCGAATCCCGAGCGGTGCAACCTTTATTGGTGAGACCCCCTACTCTAACAAACAAAAAATAAGACAAAGAGAAAGAAACTCACTCCAGATTAGTGTTCATTGTGCCCAAAAACACCTGTGGACCAATTTTTAGACAGATCTGAAATTTCATAATTTCCCCAAAAATCTGAAGGGGAATTTTTTTTTATATATAACTGGCCACCACATTGTTGGCTTGCCGAAAACACTGTAAAAGTGCAGTTTAATACAATACAGGGACATTGGCTACGTAACCTGACTTAAATTGGGGGACTACGCCCCCTCAGAACCCCCTTCCCTCCGCTAGGTCACTAACCTAACCTGGACATTGGTTACCTACCTATTGGTTCAACTGTTCAAGCTGTTGCTGGTATCTAATCCCTGAATGCAGAAACACGGGTAAAAGCTGTTTAAATATACATATTGGGTACTGTGATATCAAGATCAACAACTGGAACTGTCGCCGAGAGTAGGAACACACGACGTCGTGAAAAATTGGAACACTCGTCGACGGCGGCTAGAATTTCTATGGCGAGTGTTCCAGGTACCCAAGTAAGCAGGAGTACTTGCATGACCCTGACCCATGACCCCGGGGTGAGGACACAGCTGGGAGAGAGACGGACCACAGCCCCCCAGCCTGCCGTGACACACTGCACACAGCCCTTCACCCCGCCTCACCAATACTTACATCAGACTGTGTGGCGCCTGTTCCATGGCTATACTCCTCTCCTGAGCTTCTCCCAGCCTGCCACCACCTTCCTGTGCCTCCATGGTCTTCTTATAACCCTCTTTACCATCACTGCTGCCTTGAATCTGCCTTAAAACACCAGCCAAGTGACAGACACTGCTACGCGTGGAGACCAGCTGATCGACTTCTTCGTCTTCCTCTTGTGACCTTGAGACTCGCTTCAGAGGTCCTCTTCAACTTCGTCTCCTTAGTTCACAATCTTGTCAACTCTCCCCTTGGCTATTTCACCTGGGATCTTTATTTCCTTGTCTTCCTTGTGTTCTCTTCTCACAGCTTAGACTGAGCAGCAGAAGAATTTAAAGCTTCAATTGGCGCTAAGAATTTAAAGCTTGATTGAGTTATAGGGTCGAAGTTTCTGAGTCTGCGGTTTACATCAGTACGCACAGAAGAACATCGCCTTCCTCTATATAACAAATACCTAACTACATCATTACAGTATGTATATTACCGCTGCAGTGCCTGCTATTCAACACAATGCATTACTAGATCAGAAATAGGCGTTTTCTCATTGGATCAGACGGAAAAAGTGAAAGAAATCGCCTATTTTCGGCCAGACGCTTCAAGTTTGCCCAGATTTCCTTCAGAATTTCCCTCAAGACCAGCGACGCAAGAAGGCCCTTTGTCGGTCTCCTTATTTTTGTATATACCACACCCTGCATACTCGAGCAGGCAGTTTCTTCACCTTGTCACCAGCACGCCCCTTCAGTAGTGGGTCCTTGCCTCCATGCCCCCTTCATTTATTCAACCAAGATATTGCAAAATATTACTGAATCAGAAAAAATCCTGAATCCTGAAACTGAAAAAATGCGTTGTTATTGATACTATTATTTTGCACATTGATTCATTAACACCTTGCAAATACCCAGTAGATTTAGTTAGATCACGTTTAAAGACCGCCGCACACCAGAAGCTATAGTAACAGCAATAATAATAGTAATAATAATAACAAAAAGTAATATTGCACAAAAGTCTGTGGAGAGTTAGTGAAACCCGGCAAGGCGTCAGCGCAGAGTTTTTCAGCCACACTTGCTTCTCTGTGGCGACTTTCTTCGCTCACCCTCGCGCGCGACACTCATGTTAAAGCGAAGGCCGAGCTTATGTTAAAGACTTGACACTTCTTCCTTGTTCTCTCTTGCCTCACGCCCCCCTAGGTAATTACCCACGCCCCCCTAGGTAATTACCCATGCCCCCTTAGGTAATTACCCACGCCCCCCTAGGTAATTACCCACGCCCCCCTAGGTAATTACCCATGCCCTCCTAGGTAATTACCCACGCCCCCCTAGGTAATTACCCACGCACCCCTAGGTAATTACCCACGCCCCCCTAGGTAATTACACACGCCCCCCTAGGTAATTACCCACGCCCCCCTAGGTAATTACCCACGCCCCACTAGGTAATTACCCACGCCCCCCCTAGGTAATTACCCACGCCCCCCTAGGTAATTACCCACGCCCCCCTAGGTAATTACCCACGCCCCCCCCTAGGTAATTACCCACTCCCCCTTAGGTAATTACCCACGCCCCCCCTAGGTAATTACCCACGCCCCCCTAGGTAATTACCCACGCCCCCCTAGGTAATTACCCACGCCCCCCTAGGTAATTACCCACGCCCCCTTAGGTAATTACCCACGCTCCCCCTTAGGTAATTACCCACGCCCCCCTAGGTAATTACCCACGCCCCCCTAGGTAATTACCCACGCCCCTCTAGGTAATTACCCACGCCCCCTCCTAGGTAATTACCCACGCCCCCTTAGGTAATTACCCACGCTCCCCCCTAGGTAATTACCCACGCCCCCCTAGGTAATTACCCACGCCCCCCTAGGTAATTACCCACGCTCCCCCCTAGGTGATGGTTGGCCCTCGCCCGTGGTGGCGCAGGCTGGATCTTTATAGTGACACCTGTGGTCTATAGGTGAAGTTCCTGTTTTCTGTGAAGTTCGGATTTTCAGTCAGGCTCATGCTGCCACCTGGTGTTCCCTCCGCTGCACTTGTAGTCGCAGTCGAAAGAACAGGCATGCTGCATGTGGGTATCTTCGGCCACTCAACGATGGATTTGACAGTTGCTCCTAGATGGGACTTGAACTCGGGACCTTGTGCTCACATACGAAGCACTTGTCGACCGCGTTAAAGAATGTCGAAAGAGTTGCCCCCGGGACTTCGAGCTCACCACTCCAAGACGCTAACCATTCGGCCACCGCTTCCTCTCTCCTCTCTCTCTCTCTCTCTCTCTCTCTCTGAGTTCACCTCGCACCTTGGTCGTGAACGGACCTCCTCCCCGTTCCCTCCTGACTCCGTTGTTAGTCGTGGTGGTTGAGTTACCTCCCACCATGACGTCTACACGGAGGCGCCCCGAGGACCCACCTGACGACGCCGGCTTCACCCTCCAGAGGAAGCGCTTCAGGGTGACGAAGCATTCTTCACAGCAGAGTGGTGCCACGGCTGCGGAGCGACCAATCCCGGTGTGGAGGGTCGTCAGGCATGACGACTTTCCCAGCCCCTATCAGCTTGTTCGGTGGTTGGAGTCCGAGCTTCGACTCGCCCTCAAGGTGGATGTCTCCGCCTCCGGGGAGTTCCTTCTCCGGGGGGCGACTGAGGACGCCGCCGCCACCCTCCAGGAAGTAGCTGATGGCCAACCACGGGGCATCGTGTTGGCAAGGAGGGAACCCAGCAGGAGAGGTGTCCTTATAGGATACCCCACTGGCCTCACCCTGGACACTGTATTGGAGCACCCGCTCGTCGTGTCGGCGGTGCGGTGCTCGTACAGCGCGGGCCTTAAACGGCACCTCCCGACCCGGCAGGTTCAGCTGACGCTGCAGGGGCACGTCCCCGCCGTCCTGGACTTTGGCTGCTTCGTGACATTCGCGGTGCGCAGGTACATCCAGGAACCTGTCCGTTGTTACCGTTGCCAGGCGTTTGGGCACTACCAGCGCCAGTGTCAGCGGCGGCAAGAGCTGTGTGGTGTGTGCAGTGGGGAGCACGCTTCACGGGCCTGCATCCGCCTCCTCCGGGAGGGTGGTGAGCGGCCCGTGGCTCGGTGCCCCAACTGCGGTGCCAGGCATCACGCCTGGAATCGTCGCTGCCCTGCCCGGCTCCGGCTGATTCCTGGATCCACGGTTCCTCGCTAGCTGCAGTGGAAGGAGGCTCCCCTGCTTCCACCTCGGTCTACACCCCAGCCCCCCGTTCCACGGAATGAAGACGCCGCCGAGACCCGACGGCCCCGCCGCAGGAGGAGGAGGAAGAGGCCCCAGCGCAGCCGTCTGTTGTCCCCTGTGGGGGATATGGACGTGGACGCCCAGGCCCCCGTGATGACGCAGGTCCCAGCCCCCTTGGAAATGGCGGCCGTTGGAGGGGAGTTGCAGCCTGCTGTGGCCCCCCGCCATGCCGCCGCGTCCCAGTGCAGGCCGCTTACCTCTTTGGTCGAGTGTGGGACGCAGATGGAGGGACGGCTCTATACTTACGGGGAGAAAGCCCTACTCTTACTGCTTGTGTCATTTGAGTTCCTGGTCAGTCAGGAAACTGTGGCTGTTCGTTCCCGTGTTTCGCACCAGCCAGCCCTCTCTTATGTGAGGCAGGCGCTGCGTGAAGGCCGTAGGCCAGGCGTGCGGCTGCCCACGGAGAGACCGATAGACATGCCGGCCTACCATCGCCGCCGTGGTGAGTGCCTGGGTGAGCTATGACCCCGCCGCCGGGAGTCATTGATAACCTATGTTTCTATCTGTTTGCATGTGCTTCTTTGTATTTATTGTGTCCTTTTTGTATATGTCAGCCTGACGCCTGTGGGTGTAATAAATTAATTCCAACAAAAAAATCTCTCTCTCTCTCTCTCTCTCTCTCTCTCTCTCTCTCTCTCTCTCTCTCTCTCTCTCTCTCTCTCTCTCTCTCTCTCTCTCTCTCTCTCTCTCTCTCTCTCTCTCTCTCTCTCTCTCTCTCTCTTTTTTTTTTTCCCTCTCTCTTTCTCTCACTCTATCTTTTTCTCTCCGCACAAATTGCAGAATATTTCCTCTTTTTAACCAGTTGCAGTGAGTTGCACATTATTTCGAATCCCCCCCAACTCTCTCTCTCTCTCTCTCTCTCTCTCTCTCTCTCTCTCTCTCTCTCTCTCTCTCTCTCTCTCTCTCTCTCTCTGTCTGTACCCATTTATTTTTTCGAATGCATGTGTATGTGTGACTATATACATATGTACCTGAATATAATATGTCTTTATGTGTATATGTATGGATGTGTGCATGTAAGGTTACATAAGGGCACACGTGTGTATGTAAACGTATGTGTGTGCATGAATATATGAATGTGTGCATGAGTATGTGAATATGTGTAGCTACCTTTACATATATATTTGTGTGTAAATGGATGCATGTGTACATACATAAATGTATATGTGCGCATGTCAGTACGTGTGCATATGTATGCATGCAATGTTGGTGTGTATTTTTATACACATGTATTCATATGTATTCGTATGAGTGGTTGTCTTTGTACACTATTATATAAGTGATTATTGAAATGTACATAATATACAAAGTATACTGTAATAACAACAGAACTTTGGTATATATTATTTATAAACCAATAAGTATATAGTGTAAACCTATTCATACAAAGCGGCATATGTAACTATCTACATTGTTTTTCTAGGTGATGAGATATCATCTGTGTATACATTTCTAACCGTTACATAATTTTATATACTAAATCAATGAAAACCATGTCGGCGAGAAAGCTTTAGCTTGGCTGACTAGTAAGCCAATAATAATTATGTATACGTATTTTTTCATTCATTTTCATGTATGTATATTCTATTGGCAATTCTATTCTATTGGGGAGGTGGTGGTCGAGTGGTTAGCGTCTTGGAATGGTGAGCTCGATGTCCTTAGTTCGAATCCTGCCGGGAGCAACTCTTTCAACCTTCTTTAATGCAGTCAACCAGAGCCTGGTAGGTGAGCAGAAGGTCCCGAGTTCAAGTCCCACCAAGGGGCAACTGTCAAATCCATCGGCGAATGGGCGAAGAAATCCGCATGCAGAATACCTGTTCTTTCGACTGCGACTACAAGTGCGGCGGAGGGAGCACCAGGTGGCAGCATGAGCCTAACTAAGGTTCCGAACATCACAGAAAACGGGATCTTTACCTAAGACCACAGGTGTCACTATAAAAATCCAGCTGCGCCACCACGGGCGGAGGGCCAATCATCACGACCCTCCAGAATGTGCAGGGCCAACCATCTGGGCCCTCAAAAAATTAAATTAAAAAAATTAGCCTATAGGCGCTATAGGGTCCAACTTAAAAAAAAAAAGTAAACAAACTTCTCTCTCTCTCTCTCCTCCTCTCTCTCTCTCTCTCTCTCTCTATATATATATATATATATATATATATATATATATATATATATATATATATATATATCAACCGACATGTACAGTGTCTAGTTATTTAAGATATCCACATATTATCTGCATCCATCGATGCGGATGCGGATGTTAGAAATGATGCGGATGCGGTCTCGGATATCTGGTCCACCATTCTCTCCTCTCTCTCTCTCTCTCTCTCTCTCTCTCTCTCTCTCTCTCTATATATATATATATATATATATAATATATATAGAGAGAGAGAGAGAGAGAGAGAGAGAGATCCAAATATTTATGGTACATATGATTGTGTATGTAAGTAAGAAATTGTTAATTTTGAAGAATTAAATAAATAAATACGAAAAGTTACTGTGCAGGAAAAATCAATTAGATGAAGTTTAACCTCAACCTTATACAGACAAGGCATATAACTGCAATAAAGCGTTACTATATCTTCACCCATGGACAATAGTTCAGATATATGATTAACAAATGACATTTTCTATTCTTTATACAGATTCTACATAATTTACTTCGAGTCATTTTTCGCCTACATATATGTATCAAAATATAAATTGTAATGACCTTATAGACTCTTAGTATTTTCTAAATCACAAGGCACAACTTTCTATATTTGTACCAGTGTAAGTGAAGGTCATGGTATGCAGCAAAATGGTTAATTCTATGTTATGCAAAACATTTCCAAGTAACAAGATAATGAAATAATTTCCTCAAAAAAAAACCATACCTGACCCTCACTGATAAATATTTCAGTATAAATGGTCCCAGAGTTAGTACATGCATGCTAACTTTGAACAAATTATGCTTATTTCATAAAGGAAATAATTCATGGCCAACATGAATAATTAGTAATAAATATGCCCCCATATTGCTATAATTTAATACATGTGCATTTAGTTTATTACAAATCTTACTTTATAACTCTTTATTTATGTATTTATTTTTCATTTATGTATACTGCTGTTATTTACAATTCAACACAAACTTTATATAACTATATAAATTAGATTACCTTCATTGAAACTGATGGAACCTACTTACAACAAAGTATGAAAAAACCCCTAATATTTGCTGCATTTATTCGGCTAACATAGCAGCAAGATTTTATAGACTAACACATAAAAGTGGATGGTGCTATCACAGTGTGCAGGACTAATATATCACAGTCCATAATTCACAGCCACCCAGAAGCAGAGGTTTACTCCAGACACTTTGTAGTTACATTGTAGTTTGTGATCTTATTATATAGAAGAATATCTTACTTGAGCTTATTATAGTTTGAATGTCCCAGAAATATGAATTCATTACTGATAGAATAAAATTTTCACATGTTGCGAATGTCGAAAATGTATTCATGATTCAATAATTATGTATATTTGTAAATTGTATTGTATTTTTTTAAATGTGGAATCATTGGGAATTCCCTCTTTATATTTTTTGTATTACATTGGATGCCATCGGTTGAATCGTTCATTAACCTTCCTTTACTTATATTGAAAAATGTTATTCAGTCGAGCTTTCATAATGAGATGATAAAAAACACCATAAACCTGCAACATAAAGAAGTATTATCTATATATCCTTTTCCTAATGACTCTGAACTTCAGAAATATAATGTTTACATACGTGTGTGTATATCTATCTCTATATATCTATATATATATCTATCTCTATATATCTATATATATATATATATATATATATATATATATAGTATATATATATATATATATATATATATATATATATATATATATATATATATATATATATATATATATATATATATATATATTATATATATAAAAATATATATATATATATATATATAACAACGAAAATTATTCATATATAACACAGCGCTACCAAACGTGAATTCGGAAACATTACCAGCAGCGCTACTGGACTTCCGAGAGAGGAGATATCTTACATATGGCAGCTTGTTTAAGGCACGGGCAGTCCATCAAGACCGTTGAGGAATGTTCAGATGCCACTTGTCAATTATAGACGATGCATTTAAAAAAGTATCGCCTTCCTTCCCGCGAGTAATTTGAACAGACGCGCATTGGTATAAATATCATTATTTGCATAATGAGTGGCAAGAAAGACCTAACAAAGGAGCAAATTAAAGTTATTGTATCTCTACATAAGGCAGAGAGGCCAGTGGAAGAAATATCAAGGATTGTGGATGTTACGAGGAGATGTGTGCATAAGTGGGTGGAATGTTTCACGGTGGGTTGGCGGTGTCGCGGCAGCCGCGACACCAGAACATTATAAGTGGCCAGGGCGAGGATGTAAAAGTCATATCGCAATATTTTTCTTGCTCTTAATTGAGGATGGGCATCCACTTGATGTTTCATGACATTTAGAGTGCTTGCTGAGGTTTTACATCCTCGCCCTGGCCAATTATAATGTTCTGGTGTCGCGGCTGCCGCAACACCGCCAACCCACCGTGAAACATTCCACCAACTTATGCACACATCTCCTCGTAACATCCACAATCCTTGATATTTCTTCCACTGGCCTCTCTGCCTTGTGTAGAGATACAATAACTTTAATTTGCTCCTTTGTTAGGTCTTTCTTGCCACTCATTATGCAAATAATGATATTTATACCAATGCGCGTCTGTTCAAATTACTCACGGGAAGGAAGGCGATACTTTTTTAAATGCTTCGTCTATAACTGACAAGTGGCATCTGAACATTCCTCAACGGTCTTGATGGACTGCCCGTGCCTTAAACAAGCTGCCATATGTAAGATATCTCTCTCGGAAGTCAGTAGGCTGCCATAGAGTACATTTTCTGAATTCCCGTATGGAAGCGCTGTGTTATAATGTCGCGAACAATGCTTTGGCGCGCTGTGTACGTATATACATATATTATATAAATAAATAAATAAATAAATAAGTATATATATATATATATATATATATATATATATATATATATATATATATATATATATATATATATATATATATATATATATATATATATATATATATATATATATATAATATATATATATATATATATATATATATATATATATATATATATTATATATATATATTATTATATTATATGTTATATATATATAACATAAATAATATATATATATAATAAATATATATATATATATATATATATATATATATAAATATATATATATTTATATATATATATACTCTCTCTCTCTCTCTCTCTCTCTCTCTCTCTCTCTCTCTCTCTCTCTCTCTCCTCTCTCTCTCTCTTCTCTCTCTCTCTCTCTCTCTCTCTCTCTCTCTCTCTCTCTCTCTCTCTCTCTCTCTCCTCTCTCTCTCTCTCTACGCGGCAAAATATTGTTCGCCGCAACATAACAGACGCTACCATAAGGGAATTCTGAAAATGACTCTATAGCAGCCTAGTGAATTCCGAGAGAGATATCCTACATATGGTAGCTTGTTTAAAGCACGGGCAGTCCATCAAGAATGATGAGGACTGTTCAGATGCCACTTGTCAATTATAGACGAAGCATTTTGATAAGGCTCGCCTCACTCCCCGCGGGTAATTTGAACAGACGCGCGTTGGTATAACTATCGTTATTTTCATAATGGGTGGCAAGAAAGACCTAACAAAGGAGTAAATTAAAGTTATTGTGACTCTACATAAGGCAGAGAGGCCAGAGGAAGAAATATCAAGGATTGTCACTTCTTATGTTACGAGGAAATGTGTGATGCAGTGGATGGAGAGTTTCGTGAACGTGGCGGGGTGGCAACACTGTAACATAAGAAGTGGCCAGGGCGAGGATGTAAAACATCAGCAAGCACCATAAATGTCATGAAACGTCAAGTGGATGCCCATTCTCAAATAAGAGCAAGAAAATTATTACTATATGACATTTATATCCTCGCTGTGGCCACTTCTTTATGTTATGGTGCTGCCACCCCGCCACGTTCACGAAACTCTCCACCCACTTCATCACACATTTCCTCGTAACATCCACAATCCTTGATATTTCTTCCTCTGGCCTCTCTACCTTGTGTAGAGTCACAATAACTTTAATTTGCTCCTTTGTTAGGTCTTTCTTGCCACCCATTATGAAAATAATTATAGTTATTCCAACAACCCATTCAACATAGTCTGTTCAAATTACTCGGGGGTAGTGAGGCGATCCTTTTCAAAATGCTTCGTCTATAATTGACAAGTGGCATCTGAACATTCCTTAACGGTCTTGATAGACTGCCCGTGCTTTAAACAAGCTGCCATATGTAGGATATCTCTCTCGGAAGTCACTAGGCTGCTATAGAGTACATTTTCAGAATTCCCTTATGGGAGCGTCTGTTATGATGCGGCGAACTAAATTTTGGCGCGTAGTGTATAATATATATATATATATATATATA
>JACEEZ010007381.1:65637-88137 GCA_016584305.1 Chionoecetes opilio | reverse complement strand
GGACGGCCATTACCTCTTTCACTAGGGTGCAGCCAGTGGCGGTTCTACGGGGGGGCATGGGGGGGCCATGGCCCCCCCAGAATTTAGGCTGGCCCCCTGCTTGGTCCCCCCACGGGCCTACTTTCAAGCCCCGGTCGTGGCCCCGTGGCAAGGGGCCACGGGGGTCGGTCGCACGGCCGCCGCCGAGCACAACTCACTACCACTAGCGTGATAACAGGAGTTGGTACTGTAATGCCAGAATATTGTAACATTCTTTTCCTCTTCTCTACTCTTCTCTCCTCTTCTCTCCTCTCCTTCCCATTTTCTCTCCCACCATTTCCCCCCCCCCCCCCCCTTCTCTGTTCCTCTCCCCTGTCTTTACCTTTCCCCATCTCCCTTCTCTCTATAATGCTAGAATTACACATTATGTTCCGAGATACATTGTCTCATACAGTGTATTGAAAGGTCTTTATTTAGTCAAACACTAATTTATACACGGTACTAATTCATTTATCAGAAAACGAAATATATAAGAAAATAAATAACATCATCAATCGGGCAAACTACCCGATTGATGATTTTATTTATTTATTTAACGCTAATTTATGTATGGTTCTAATTAATTTATCAGATAACGAAATATAGCAATGGAAAGCTAATAAAATTGCGCTTCTATTGATACCCTTCATGATAAAAGTTGACTCGCAAAGTTTTAAATGGCGAAGAGTTGAGTGAATATTAAGTTCATGCATATTTCTTCATAGTCTCGTAATGGCATTTCTTTAGCGTGTTTTACTGTTTTTTATTTGATAATATTATAGAACAAACATTTACGAAGATTACAGTATACCATATATACTTATAAACCAGTCTATATGATAGTCCATAGACCACTATATCCCTTTGTCGAGCGCCCCGCGGGCCCCTATGCAGCCCCGCAATTCAAAACATTGTCGCGTGAACAGTCCAGGTATACAGTGGTCTATGACCAAACCCATGTGTCAGGTTCAGCGTCTAAGCGAAGTCAGCTGGCGTGAGCGTCACATTGGCCGGCCGGGTTTAGTGTACACTGAACAGCTTATTTCTGAAGGCAAATTCTCATTTTTCTATTAGTTTTTAATGCTACCTTAAGGTAATCGTCCAGATCCATTTTTTCTTTGCATAATTATGTTGAATGTTCATTCAAAGTACCTAATCCACAAAAAATAATTAATTTCCACTCCTTATTTCCCTAAGAACATGACTTTTGTAAAAAGCGCGGGAAAATCAACAGCCCGGTTCCAGCCATCGCGCGAAACTCGCTGATGCCGTCACGTGAGGGCGACTATATGCTTCACACAGCCTGCCTCTTCCCCGGCGCACCCACTTCTCCATTTATCGTTGCCATATAGGTCGGGAACGCGTGATAAGCTCTTGGGAAAGGCACAGCTTTCTTGCTGCACCCATAAAGGATGCATGTACGTATGTGCCATATCGCAAAAAAGAAATATCATAAACACCCAAAATTCTTCAGGTACTATATTTTTTTCTAATTTTACATGTATTTGTATTACAGCGGGGTTGGGAGGCTACCTCAGGTGACGTCACCGAGCCGTGGTGCGTCGTCTGCTTGTCATCAGGAGCGTTTTGGAAGCTCGGAGTAGTTACATATTTTGATTGCGGATTATTTAAAAAGGGGTGACTGGATGCAAGAAGTGACAACATATTGTTGATATGCTCGATAATGGCTATATTTGTATTGCATTAAATCAGGAATGATGAAATGGTCTGGACGATTACTTTAAGCAATCGGATGCATTTGATATTTCACTTCATATTATGACTATCATACTGTCACATAGATAACTAGGCTAAGGAAAAAAACACTAGCGACAAAATAGGGGAGCTTGGATTATAGGTTATAGCATGTTTACATCACTACATTTATGTACATCAGTACAGTTGTGTTTATCTTGACGCATTCGTTTTTTTCATTCATAGAAAGTAGGAATATAGCTAATATGGACAAAGTGCAAATATGTTCACGTCTGGCTTGGATTCTTGTACTAATTTTCATTATTATAATCCTACTATATGACATTATGAAACACGCAATTAGCAGGCATAGTAGCTCACGTGATTATAGGAAGATCACAGGGGGCCCGCCCAGCCCCAGTGCCCAGGGCCCCGTGACATCTAAATCCGGCACTGGACGGCCCCTCACTGTCCCGACTACCATTCAACATTCCCCGCTGACTGAAGTGGTGACTATATATATATATATACGAAGCTGAAGATTGTTGCTGCAATTCTCCTCTCTCCAGGTTGCAGTACAGGGAGTTCTTAGGGTGACATTACTCTTGCTCTGATATTGTTATCGATGCAGTTTGTTATTTGGTTCTTGTTACTTAGCGGCTAGCCAGTTATTTATTTTATTTGTTGTGTAAATATATTCGGGGTAATCATACTCCTTGACTTGATTGGTAATATTAATTGATAACCACCTCGGCCCTGAAAACCTGAGATACCATACATATCACGCATGTATAAGTGCGGCAGTGCCACATAAAGGATACGATACTATAAGTACATTGCATATGAAAATTATACACGTACTAACACAGCTACCTACGGTTTCACTACTCACTAAAATACACTTTCAGAGACACCCAGCGTGACTCACGCCACATCCACACAGAGTGCCAGAAGCGGAACACTGACAACAATAGTGATGGATAGGGTTGGCAGACTTTGGACGACTCAAGTTGCCAGAAGACACAATATATATTTATTCATTATATTTATTTGTATTAAGCAGAACAAATATATATACAATTTTTTCTCTAATTATTGTTTGTGGGCCCTTCATTTTTCGGGGCCCTACGCCATGGCGTAGGATAAACCGGCCCTGAACACCAGTTTTGAGCGGGTCATTATCCATTACTTACTTGTGCCTAGATGCAAACACTGAACCAAGAAATGCCAACACGGGAATCATGAAGCACAAAGATTCTAAGATCCAGAGTAAAACTGTCAGCCATGGCTAATACAGGTGTGTGTATAGTACCTGCTCCTCACGCGATGAAGCGGTGCGCTTAGTACGTTCTTGAGGTAGCTTAGAAAAATTATAATCTTTGAATTGCCAGAAATATGAAGCAAAGCATTTGTACTACAAATACACACACACACACACACACACACACACACACACACACACACACACACAGGCACACACACACACACACACACACACACACACACACACACACACACACACACACATATGTATATATATACATATACACACACACACACACATTTATCCACTTATTCATTCATATAACATACATACCATCCCAGTGTTCATCTTCAAAATTGTACATCTAACACGTGTGCCACTTACAAAATTATCCTTAGCACAACCTTACACCAGCAGAAACTCACACTACCCAGCATATAGCTCTTCTCGCAGTACTTGTAAATGTGTCTGATATGATTGCTCCATTAGGCAGTCAATTATTTTGTTTACTGCAGTTTTGCAGTCAATGACTCTGCATACAATCTATTGAACTGGCGTGAGTTCGTATCCAAGGCGAAAGTAATGAGCAGCTGACACCGAAGCAACTATTCGTATATCTATCATTTATGGTTATTCGCTAGTTTAACACAAAAGGTGACAGATAAAATAGGTAACAGGGGTAATTTGGACGACTCTGAGTCCTTACAGGCGAGTCATAATCACAAACTTAGCGGCCAAGGAGGCGGAAATGCGCGTCAAGCTTTCCAGGGTTTAGGAGTTGCCTCCCGGTGTCGTGTGGGCAAGTGTCTGTTTACGAGGGAATGTCTGTTTACTAACAAAAGCAAAGAAAACGGAAGTTAAGGGGAGTAATTACTAATTTTGACTTGATCAACAAAGGCATGTCCAGGCGTACTACGACAACAAACTCGTCTTTATTTATCATTAAAGGGGGAGGGGGGGGGGGCACGAAGTGGAACACTCGCCGACGTCGGCGAGAATTCCTATCGGCGACAGTTATAGGTATGGTTTTGAGCATATATGATATATGAGGCATTCAATTTCGTACAGAAATGTCTTAACCACCCGTATATACCCCCATCTCCTGCTCAGAGGACATTTCTGTACGAAATTGAATGCCTCATATATCATATATGCTCAGAACCATACCCATAACTGTCGCCGATAGGAATTCTCGCCGACGTCGGCGAGTGTTCCACTTCGTAGCCCCCCCCCCTCCCCCTTTAATGATAAATAAAGACGGGTTTGTTGTCGTAGTACGCCTGGACATGCCTTTGTTGATCAAGTCAAAATTAGTAATTACTCCCCTTAACTTCCGTTTTCTTTGCTTTTGTTAGTAAACAGACATTCCCTCGTAAACAGACACTTGCCCACACGACACCGGGGCTGCTTTGATTATATTTATATTATTACCGTGTCCGGGTTTTAGTGGTAATGAGATGCAAAAGATATAGAATAATGAAAAATTATACATGATATCGTATAATCTTTTCACCGCGAATTGAAACTCACTTCATGAAATGCATTTTGACTCACTGCTTCATTTTGATCGAATTATCGCATATTTGATAGACTTATCGGCACTGTATACCATAACATACACATACCAGATTTTAATACAAGCATATAGTACAAGTTTCTCTGGAATCTGATACAGTCTTTTCTGCCCTGCATATTGGGTGCATTTCGCCCACGTAATCACATTATAGTTATTACTTAAAATAACAAATAATATTATGATGTAAAACAATGTCAACCACTTACAAAGAATAACAAGTCTTCAAGATGAAGACTTGTTAGGGTCCTTCAATTTGTTCAAAGGCAGAATTGACCTGTCCTTGCCCTTGAGAGTCATCCCCTCTGTTTGTGCTTTGTTCCTCGGATGAAATATCCTCTTTGGCGTCTTTCTTTATAGTGTTCTCCACTATGTCACCGAGTTCCTTGTCATTATTTTGTTCGTTGGGAATTGTGTCCTTTTCATCCTTTTGTGCCTTAAGTCTTCTTGCTTCCTGCGCCTTTACGAAGAATAGGCGGTTGAGGATGAAATACACGATGCAGGTGACGCCGCACACAAGGGCCATCACCCTGAAGGTGTTGCGGACGCCCAAGGGACCCATCAGGAACCCGCCCACAAGACTCCCCAAACCTCGACCTGAGACAATTACCCGCATTACTGTAGTGTTACAGGTGAACAGATTTTCTCGATGTAGTACTCAAGGATTTAAATATACAATGGAGAACATTCTAATTATGATGAAGAAAATAAAGAATTACAGTTATTTGACCGAAATTACCTTTCATGCCACAATACAACAGAAACTTTCTGAGGATGTAGCTACTGGACAGACGTGCGTAAGCCTCAGGTTCCATGTAACAGTTACTAGTGAAGGAAGCTATTAGCTCTAGTGCAGGATGTGCTAATAGAGCTCCAGGCCTGCCCCACAACAATGCTCACTCTATGGATAAGGTCCATAGGAAAATCTAAGATCTTTCAGCAATATGTATATTGATAATTTGTGAATTCAATTATAGAGGAGCGAAAAAGAGAGAGAGAGAGAGAGAGAGAGAGAGAGAGAGAGAGAGAGAGAGAGAGAGAGAGAGAGAGAGAGAGAGAGAGAGAGAGAGAGAGAGAGAGAGAGAGAGAGAGAGAGAGAGAGACTTATTAATGTGTGGTAATTTTTGAAGTCCTTGTACTCATAAGTCAGTGATGTAACTAATTACCTGTTATTTTCATCTTAAAAGGAAAACTTACCAACGCCGTAATGAATGCCGCCATACATGCCCTGCACTGTGGCGAGCGTAGCGGGTGTGGCCAAGTCTGCTGCGTAAGCCACGGCAGCAGCGCTCATAAGGGACACCGTAAAGCACTCAAGTGCCTCAAAGGGCATACACCACCACGGATTGGTGATGAAGGAATATCCTGCGTGAGAAATATTAGTTAGTGAAGGAGAGTCACCTCATCCATCGCAGTATATGGGTTGAGTTTTTGTAAGATTGTAAGGCTGCAATGGTATGTAATGAGTGACTAAGAATTACTCATTCACTAAGATGCCACAGGAGGTACCTAATGTAGACACATACCTGCGTGT
This sequence comes from Chionoecetes opilio, assembly GCA_016584305.1. Classification (NCBI taxonomy): domain Eukaryota; kingdom Metazoa; phylum Arthropoda; class Malacostraca; order Decapoda; family Majidae; genus Chionoecetes; species Chionoecetes opilio. The sequence goes on along the minus strand of JACEEZ010007381.1, from coordinate 82,053 downwards.
TTCCAGTTAAACGATCCAATTGTTGCAACATATGATAAAAATCCACTATATGTTATGTAATACTGTGATAACAGTTTTGTTTCACTAAGATATTCACTAGTAAGATATTCAAGAAAAGGCAAAAGAGTTTGACTTATTCACCAATGCAGTGAATGTCAGCGTCATCTATTCATTAACCAAACAACGAAGCATGTAATACATGGTGGTAGTTTGAATTATAATAGTAAGATTCCTATTGCTGACTCTTCTGGAAGCATCAAATATTTGTCGAGCAATCAGTGTTATGGTAGCAAGGAGATGCACACCACTGTGTCTCTAGGTAAACTAAATGACCAACACAGCCGTCAAAGTATTCATCAAAGCCATACGAACATATTGCAAGCCCAACCACGCCCTGCAACTCACCCATCATCCGAATGACGTAGAAGGCAAATCCCAAGATGATCGTGTTGGCGAGACCCAATCTCTTGAATATGTGCCCCGAGGCAACCAGAATGGGTATTCCGGCAATGCTTCCCACCGCCACCGTGATGCCCATGAGGTACTTCTTAGCACCGAGGTCCTGAAGCAGCCAGAACAAGAAGGTGTCCAGCACGCCGAAGCAAGTCCCTGGACAAATAAATTATATATATATATATATATATATATATATATATAATATATATATATATATATATATATATATATATATATATATATATATATATATATATATATATATATAATATATATATATATATATATATATATATATATATATATATATATATATATATATATATATATATATATATATATAAAATATATATATATATATATATATAATATTATATATATATATACAAAATATATATATATATATATACAGTATATATATATATATACATATATATATATATATATATATATATATATATATATAATCATGTTTCAGATACCTTAAGCCGTCATCATACAGGAAGAACCACCGAATTATCACAGTGCCATGACCGAATTCAGGTGTGATTTTCAGAGTGGATGTATATATTACGTGGAAAATATTTCATTCGATTATAGGTAAAACAGATTACAAATAACATTATAGCCGTTATTGTGGATGGTTAGCTTGAAAAGTACGAAAAGTATTACATTGATTTCAGATCTAATTGAAAGCAAAGATATAACGATAAGAAAAGAGTTTGATACAGATAAACAGGATATGTAGCTTGTTGATAAAATAAGAAAGGAAACAAATTAACATTAACAGGTCATTAACAAGTTAATGTAGGTCTCAAGGCCTCTTGTAGCTTCCTTATTTTCTTATGTTCTTATGTTCTAAATTGACTGAGTGAAACTCAGCGGAAAAGAGGGAGACCAGGGGAGGCGGTAGCAGAGTGGTTAGCGTCTCCGAGTGGCGTTCTCGGTGACTCGAGTTCGATCCCTGGTGAGAACCAAAAACTTTCTGCACCGTCGAGTGGCCTAAGAACACCCACATGCCCTGCCCATTAACTCTACCTTCGAGAGTGCATCGGAGGACACAGGGGGGCGGCATGAGCCTCTAATTACAGGCGTTACTATAAAAATCCTGCCTGCGCCACCACGGGCGAGGGCCAACCATCACAGCCCTCAAGTGAACCTCCAGAGCCTACCATCCCACCCCTGGAGCTCACTGCCTACACGCGCTATAGGCACAAATATAAAAAAAAAAAAAAAAAAAAAAAAAGATAGAAGGTGGATAGATGAATCTAATGCCGGAAAAATTCAATCAGAGGAACGCCAGAGCTACGTGGAATACTATCAACAATAAACTTAGCCGAAAGAAATAAGACAATGATCTCAGTATCTCAGTAATGTTAAATGTCCTGGATTTAATGGTTCTGAAGTAAATTATATCAATTGTTGTTTTGTTAATATACTAGATAATGTAAAGCAGAAAATAAATGTGAACCTACAAACCGACACTCTTTTAAATACTTAGAAAACCCGACCTTTTTTCTCTCTATTTGAAAACATAAATTATGAAGAGCATGATATTAAGGATATGCTTTTATCTATTGAAACTAATGTTTGCGGTTTTGATGATATTTTACCTACTGTTATAAAGTTATGTGCTGACCTTATTGCCAAACCCTTGACATTGATGGTTGATATGTCATTCAAGACAGACAGATTCCTCAAGAAACTCTTGGGTTCATGTTCACAAGTCAGGAGATAAGACGAATGTAAAGAATAGGAGGCCAATATCGGTTTTAATTGGATGGACTGGGTAAAGTTTTTGAAAGAGCAAATTTTTTTGGGCTGTCAAAATATTTCCAGATGTTTAAATTGATAGAAAATATATCAGCATGGATTTTTTTCGAAACCACTCCGCAGAGACAGCAATCATTGAGTTTGTGAGTAATCTTTACAAAACGTTAAATAACAAAGAGGTCGGTTTAGGAGTCATTCTCGACTTTAGTAAGGCATTTGACTGCATCGAAGACCCAATTTTAATTGCCAAACTTAAACATTACGGTATAAGATGCCCTGCTCTCCGACTAATTGAAAGCTACCTAGCAGATATAATTCAGTATGTTGTTTATAATGGCGCCTATTCGGGTCCTTTTAAGGTTAATTATGGTGTCCCTCATGGAAGTACATTAGCTCCATTATGATTCTTAATCTATGTAAATGACATGGTATATTCAAGTAAAGTTAATAAAAACCACCTTATAATTATGTAGATGACACAAATGCATTCAATTCCAATTCAAATATTGATTCCTTAGTAATAATATCTGTAAATAATAAATTAGCTGAAGAACAGGAATGGATAGAATGCAATAAACTATTACTTAATACATTTAAAAGCGTATATATGTTTTTTTTTCTGGTGGAAGCTCACAAAATATTTTGGAACCTGTATGAATTGGAAATACTGTAATTCAAAGAGTGTATCTCAGTTCTGTATGTCAGTTCTGTAACGAGAGTGGAATGATAATTAATGAGAAGAAAACTAAGTTCTTTGTGATTAACAGTCAGGAAGGTGATAAACAGTGTTTAACGAGCGGTGGAGTGAGTGTGAACTATGCGTCTCAGTACCTGTGCCTCGGGGCATGGTTCACAGACTCAGTCACTATGGACACTGTTATGGCACTGCATGAAACAGCCAGTGAGGCAATTGTAAACAAGTTTTCTATATTATGTGCAAGTAGCACGAACATGCCTTTTATATATAAACGAATGATGTTTGACGCCACAGTGTAAAGTGTATTATTATACAGCTCCGAATCATGGTTAATGAACAAGACGAAACGGATAGAAAAGCAATACAACAAACTTGTAAAATGTTTACTAGGGGTTCGCAGGAATACACTTGTGCATGATAGAGGCAGGTATCCCTGTAGCGACTAAAGTAGTCACTCCTTTCAGTCTTATCAAGTTTTCCGTTTTCTACCAGTGCTGTCCCTAAGAGAACCAGCGTAGCAACGTTAACTATTCTATTTTATACTCTTCATATTTTGTTATTGTCATTATCATATTTATGCACTATTGTCAGCTCATCAATACAGTTAATTATATACAACGTGTCACCAGCAATGTATACTAGAAGTGTCTTTGGTGAAACTCGCAGTCTTGGTCGAGTTCCACAATTAACCTTCAAAACCACCATTTGTGAAACCAGAATTTCTGTATATGTATTCCAGATTTTAATGCAATAAATGAACCTGAACTGACAAAATGAGTATCCATCATTCCAGTTCAACCATAAGCTATGAACACTCCACCTAGTTACAAATGGTGACCCTGGAGTGTAGCTAATGGTTCCTAGGTTGGCTAAAACTGGTGCTGTACATCACGGCATAGAAATGCAATTTCTATGCTTTGCTGGACACATGAGCACACTTCTCCTAGTAGTGGGACCTGCGTCTTCGGAAGCATTCGTCCCACTGCTCCCGCTGTATATTCCTAGCCTCCAGCTTCACTGGTGATCGCTAGGTTGAAAGCGGGATCGGGAGAATTACACTTCATACGTGTAGCCGCCACCTAGTCAGGTTTCCCACCCAGACCCCGGCACCTTCTGTGCCTTCCTCAGGGCATTTTTGCCCTCAGACGCCTTACTGCGTCCTCAGCGGCCTATGCGCATTCAGCGCGGCCACTACCCCGCCAGGCGCCTCACTGCGTCCTCAGCAGCCTATGCGCATTCAGCGCGGCCACTGCCCCGTCAGATGCCTTACTGCGTCCTCAGGCCTATGCGCATTCAGCGCGGCTACTGCCCCTTCAGACGGCTCACCGTGTCTTCAGCGGCCTTATGCGCATTTAGCGCGGGCCCTACTTCCTCCGAGGCCTCACTGCGGCCTATGCGCATTTAGCGCGGCCGCTGCCCCCCTCCAGACGGCTCACCGCGTCCTCAGCGGCCTTATGCGTGTTTAGCGCGGGCCCTGCTTCCTCAGACGCCTCAGTGGCCTATGTGCACTCAGCGCAGCCACTCCACCCTCTGACGCCTCCTTGCGCCCTCAGCACGACCTCACGCGCATTCTGCGCAGCCCCACGGTGTTATTGAATCACTCTACGGCCGCCACTCGCCGCCCTGTGGATTACCAGCCCTGTGGATTACTCAACCCTCAACTCCACAGTGTTAACGTGACTCACTCCACGGCCGCCGCTCGCCGTCCTATGGATTACCAGCCCTGTGGATTACTCAACCCTCAACTCCACAGTGTTAACGTGACTCACTCCACGGCCGCCGCTCGCCGCCCTATGGATTACTCAACAGCCCTGCGGATTACTCAACCCTCAGCCCCACAGTGTTAAAGTGACTCGCTCCACGGCCGCCGCTCGCCGCCCTAATGATTACTCACCGCCCTGTGGATTACTCACCGCCCTGTGGATTACTCATCACCAGGCTGCAACACTACCAGGCGGCAACACTGCCATGGCGGTAACACTGCCACGCCCGCAACACTGCCGGCGGCACCACTGCCATGGCGGTAACACTGCCACGCCCGCAACACTGCCGGCGGCACCACTGCCATGGCGGTAACACTGCCACGCCCGCAACACTGCCGGCGGCACCACTGCCATGGCGGTAACACTGCCACGCCCGCAATACCGCCACGCCTGCAACACTGCCATGGCGGCAATACTGCCACGCCCGCACACAGCCGGCGGCACCACTGCCATGGCGGCAACACTGCCAAGCCAGCAACTGGTCACCACAGCCCTCCACATCGACCGCGTCAAACCGGCATACCTGTTGGCCCCAGAGCAAGCCCACATCGCTACCATCACATCGCCAACACCCAGGCAACGCCGCTCTACCAAAGTCTCGTTCCTCCTCCCGCGTCACTAGGGGGGGGGTACTGTAGCGACTAAAGTAGTCACCCCTTTCAGTCTTATCAAGTTTTCCGTTTTCTACCAGTGCTGTCCCTAAGAGAACCAGCGTAGCAACGTTAACTATTCTATTTTATACTCTTCATATTTTGTTATTGTCATTATCATATTTATGCACTATTGTCAGCTCATCAATACAGTTAATTATATACAACGTGTCACCAGCAAATGTATACTAGAAGTGTCTTTGGTGAAACTCGCAGTCTTGGTCGAGTTCCACAATTAACCTTCAAAACCACCATTTGTGAAACCAGAATTTCTGTATATGTATTCCAGATTTTAATGCAATAAATGAACCTGAACTGACAAAATGAGTATCCATCATTCCAGTTCAACCATAAGCTATGAACACTCCACCTAGTTACATCCCTACTTTACAAAATGAAATTGCCGACAGGAAATATAAATTTATTCAAGCACAACGTAGGCATGTAAACTTATAATTGCCGTATCACTGTGTGTACAGTATTTGCAGGGAGGTGAACACACCCGGATATAGAAACTTAGAAACATCAGCGTTATGGGATAGAGATGCCAACGGATTAGAGAAGGTAGTAAGCTATAGGCGTTTTCTGCGGGGGATTTTTGGCTGCAATCGGAAAATTTTCGGTTGCAAACGGTCACAACAACAACAACAAATTATTGCGGGTCGGGCCAATCATCTTCCCTGGATGGTTGAACAGGGATCGAAATTTGAGCAACCGAAAAATTTTCGGTTGCAATCAGGATCCCCGCAGAAAACGCCATATGTGCGAGAAAAAGCAACTGGTGCAACAAAACTGACAACGTACATAACAGACATGAATCCCTCTATGACAGTACATCCAGTGTATTTAACCAAAACTTTAATTGCGGACTATAAAAATGAGTCGTTCACAAGATTTCGCCTCATGTCACACAATCTTCGAATGGAAGTTGGAAGGTGGAGTCGTACATCAAGTGAGCAACGTGTTTTTCAATGCAATAATATGCAGATTCAAACAGAACAACACGTACTGATAAATTGCTCATTGTCCGCACACTGTCGTGACAGGTATCCGATGTTAACGTTCACTAACATATGTGAGCTTCTAAGTGAGAACATTTATTTGATTGAATTGTGTGATTATGTATATAAAGTACTCGGCCTTTACTGACATATTTCACTGTTCAATTTGCAAGGTACTGCATACAAATAATGTCAGTTAAATTTAGCATTGTATTTTGCCCTCTAGTACTTTAAGGAATATTTAATAAATTTCATGTTGGACAAAAAAAGAAAAAAACTGTTTTCGTATTGTTTCGTTATTGTTACTTACATGTTTTGTATATATATATATATATATATATATATATATATATATATATATATAATTTTTTTTGACGTAGAGTAGTAGTAACTACTACTACTACTACTACTACTACTACTACTACTAGTACTACTATCATACTAAATTTCTAAGACTTGTTTCAGAGGAAAATTTGAAATGTCATATACAGTACATAATTCAATAGGTAGCTGCTAGAATTTCTAAAGTATATTGTATATTATTTTTATTAAGAAATCGTTTAAATATAGAAGCTCTCATGTGTATTTATTACTTTCTAGTGTACAGTCCTTCTAATCTATTGTATTACTCTCTGGGGCGGGACATGGAATATCTACCTTAATCCAATAATAATAGGGGATAAAACAGGTTATGCATTTCACCTGCTTGAAAATATGATCTCACACAGCCTTTTTTTGAGCAATTACAGCTACTGAAGTTTGAATGTGTATATTATTTCTTTTGTTGTTAGCTTGCCCATAAATTTATGTATTCCAGTTATCTAGAAGGTTTATTTTGTTATGTAACCCATCATTATAACACCAGACATTCTCTAGAGTCTAGACTCTAGAGGATTTAAAAGTTCCATTTTCCAGACTTTCTCTTGTACAAGGAAGTGTGATGTATAAAGCAACTACCAAATGCAATTCTCTTCAACAAAACATCAAAAGTATGCAAGTTTTTTCCCAGGTTTAAATGAAGATTTTTTAAAAATCTTGGAAAACCCCCCAAAATTATAACCACCGCTGGTTTTGTTTTGTATTCAAACAACCATACATAGACTGTAATTTGAAAGTAGATATTCTATTAGGTAATTTTATTCATGACTATAAGTGATTATTATAATTTTCAGTGGTGAAGAGTTGCTTCTGTGTTGCCAATTAGTAATACCTTAATCTTTCTTGAATCACCACTGAGTACCACACCATTGGTAGGCTTGGCCAGTTATGTCGCAGTTTTAGAGTTGTCACCCTATGTATCCTTCGATGGCAATAGAATATTTAAATATTTAATTGAATCGAAACAAGTTTAATAGTCTACAAGGAATGCAAACTGATTAAACTTCGACCAAAAACCGATTGAAACACAGTAATTACACGCCTGGTATGTGTCTTGCATATTCACGGTACCGCGTCATTATTAGTGCTACAAATGAAATCACATATACAGGAATTGATGAAGGTGAAAAAAAGATGTAGAATTTTGTCTAAAATAACTTTGTTACAAATGCTTCGTTATAACGTTTTCCTTGATGAAATAGATGGCACTAAGATGGCAAAGCCTTTTCAGCACCACTAATACGTTCAAGTTCAAATATAACCGCTGCAGGCTGCTTGATGTATATCATACAAGCGTGGGAGCCGACTTGTCAAATCCGAAAGTCGATGGGTTGTCGTGGCCCAAAATCGGCACAATGTGAACGGGGCCTCGTTCACACTGTGCCGATGTGTCTTAAGCCCCGTTCGCAGCCTGTTGTCGCCGATCGGGGACTAAGTTGCCGACTGGCGGCAACTGGCTGCGACTCTGTTCCCGACACTATGGGATAGACAGGCAAATGTCGGCTCCAGTCGGCGAATAGCGTCCCTGATGACGCAGCACGATGGCGAAGATCGCCAACAAAACTTGATTTTAACGGTTCCTTCGGCGTTCGGCTGCGGATGTCGAAGGTCATTTGAACGCTAATGACCTCCGACCCGCCTACCGAGCCCTGAAGTATCTCCGTTCCAAGTCTCCATCTCTGGCGAGTGCTATCCGAGCAGCAGATGGGCGCCTCGTATCGGACATGGATGGACAGATGGCTCGTTGGGCTGAGTACTTTGGGCAGTTGTTCACGGTGGACCCTTCAATTGAGCAGCTTCACACCACTGGATTACGGGCAGTGGATGCCGATCCTCCCATTGACGAAACCGCACCCTCACTTGACGAAGTCAGAGAGGCTGTAACAAAGTTGAGATTTGGAAAGGCAGCTGGTGTTTGTAATATTAGTGCGGAGCTCCTCAAAGCTAGGGGTGAGGTCATGTTCCGCGGGCTGCATGCTGTCCTGACTGCTGTGTGGCAATCAGGTACCATTCCTCCTAACTGGAAAAGGAGGCTGGTCGTCCCTATCTGGAAAGGGAAAGGGGACCGTCAGGACTGCAACAATTACCACGGTATTACACTGCTCAGCGTACTCAGGCAAGGTGCTTGCCCATCTATTGCTATTGTGAATACAGGAGTGAGGCAAGGGTGCTTCCTTGCCCCATCACTTTTCAACACTTGTATGGACTGGGTATTGGCCAAAGTTGTAGATCAAAGTAATTGTGGAGCATCCCTCGGCAACACCAAGATCACTGATCTTGTGTTTGCCGATGATGCAGTAATCTTTGCTGAGTCATTGGAGGTCCTGGTGATGGCTCTCGAAGCGCTGCACGAATAGGCAAACCCTTTGGGACTTGAGGTCTCCTGGCTTAAGACCAAGGTCCAGGTGTTTGGAGGCTTCCAAGATTAAACAGTACAGTCTGTTCATGCGTGCGGCGAGGACATTGAGATTTTGGAAAGTTTTACATACCTTGGTAGCGCAGTTCACAATGACGGCAGGTCACGCCAAGAAGTCTTACGGTGGATTGGCATAGCCCAAGGTGTTATGGACTCGCTCAGAACGAGTAGTTGGCGATGTCGGTACCTGTGCAGGAGGACAAAGATTCGGATCTTCCACTCGCTTGTGATCCCTGTCTTACTCTATGGTTGTGAGACATGGACACTAAATAGCGACTTGAAGAGGCGAATCGATGCCTTTGGTAATAAGTGTCTCCGCAGAATCTTGGGGTATCGCAGGGATGATTACGTGTCAAATCAGCGATTGCACCCTGAGACTGAATGGAGGCCTATTACCTGCATAGTCCGTCAGCGCCAACTTCGGCTATATGGGAATGTGGCACGCTACCCTGAATCCGATCCTTCCCACCGGGTTGTGTCTGTAAGAGACAATCTGGCGTGGAGGAGGCCAAGGGGCCACCTACAAGGCTCGTGGCTGGGGCAAGTTGAAGTTTCCTTTCGAGAGTTGCTTGGTATGGGAAGGGAGCCTGCATGGGGACTCGCGTGTGGTGACCCCCGGGAGTGTCGTAGGGTAGGTGAGGCGACGCACCCCCCGGCGTATGCCCCCAATGATTGATTGATTGATTTTTCGGCGTTCGAGTTGGCGACGTGCGCCTACTCTAGTCGCAGCACGGATACAACCGTGCGACGTTAGTCACCTCACGGTGCCGACCGTGTCGCAAACCTGGCTACAACACGGACAACGGGAGGAGGGAAGGATTCGAGGTGGAGGCAGGGCAAACTGTCGGCTAACCGCGCCGACTACGGTCGGTGGAGGGAGGGGCTTGACATATCTAGTGTCAATCACAGCACGACTGGGAACAATCGCTGCATGACGGCAACTGTGGTTGGCGTCGTGCTGCAACTGTCGGCGAATGTCTTCGCATGACGGCCACCCAATATTGGCAGTTAAATTCGAATTATTCCGCCACTGTCGACATCAGTAGCGACTGTCGACGACAGTTGCAAACTAATCGCCGATCAGGCGCTTAACTACGGCAACCCGAGCCAACCACGCCGATTTTAGTGCTTCACCCCTCAAAAAATCGGCTGCAGTCGGTACCTATTAGATGACTTAGCAACTCGTGACCGGTCGCCGTCGCGGTTCTTGGAGATGTGAACGGGCCTTTACTCGTCCTGAAATTTGATATTCCCATAAAACACTCTAAAAGACACTGTCATGTTCACTTGCTACTGATGGACGTCTGTTTTTTCTAAAAAAAAATTATGTTTAACGTACCTGAGATGAGCATGACGATGAGGAAGATGAGGATCTCAGGCTTTTTAAGGAGGCGCCGGACGTCCTTCAGTACCTTGCTCGATGGCTTCCGGAAATCTAGATCAAGGAATAGGATGATTGCCGCCCCTGCCACCTTCAGCGCACAGTAGAGGTAAAAAGCAGGCCTGTTTCACCAAGGAGAAGAACATTAATATGAACTGCTAAATCTGAAGGTATATTCACACATGTCAGTGCTGTCTCAGTTCAGTGTCCGCTCAATGTTTCAGTGTCAGCGAAAATAAATATCGCTACATTGGAATTCGCCTGCCGCAATCACGCATGTTTGGTGCAGTTCCGTGTTTAACCGTCACTGTCTGCTCCGTGTCCGTTCCGTCAAATTTGATATCGTCGCCGACGATATATTTAGCTTTTCACTGACATTGAAGCATTGCACGGACACTAAACTGAATGCATCACTGATATGTTTGAATGGACTTCAGTACGCAACGGCCGGTTTAGCGACACAGGAGGTTGAGTTGATCCAGAAGGTTGTTTTGTTCATCTGTGCATGAGCTAGAGGAATTTGTCCAATACCATAGTAGCGCGCTCGATGTACGATGCTTCTTCATGTCTGACAGTCTCGCATATAGACCATGGGCCAGAAACCGAAAAGGTCCCACACCCCACTTTTTTATAACTACCACCAATTTTTTTAGTTACTTTGATGTCTACGCTTCAAGAAAAGCTTTGTTAATCAAGCGATTTCTGGTTGCTAGTACCCGTAAATAGATACTAAAGATAGTTGCTGTCGGACGGGGGAAAATTGAATACAACGCCATTTTTCAACTACCAACGCTAAAAACAAGAGGTACTACTTATGTATTCCAATTGTTTTTGAGGTGACAACTTGATTGAAATTGTTATTTTGGGACTTCAATGTCTTTTAATGTGTCAAAAATCTAAAGCCGATGCCAAAATAGGTTAAATCGATGGATAGAGTTAAACTTTGGCCCGTACCGAGAGTCATGATGAAGGTCGAGCGACGAACGACGAACAACAGAGGAAGGGTAGCGTAAAAGGGATATTTTTCGGAACCAAGAGCAGCGACGAAGGTCGGCACGAAGAGTCTTCGTGCCGACCTTCGACCGTCGTCGCTGCTCTTCGTTCCGAAAAATATCCCTTTTACGCTATCCTTCCTCTGTCGTTCATCGTTCGTCGCTCGACCTTCATCATGACTCTCGGTACGGGCCAAAAACTTTTGGTAGCACTACAATAATTATTGATCCTCATAATCTTCAACTTCATGAAAATGCTCATCTTCGTGGCTGAAAACAGGTGGTTCAAGCTTTTCAGCTTCTATATCATCATCCCCAAAGTTTGGGGGTTATTGACAAGAATTGACACCAAGTCCCGTGGCACCATTTCTGGATGCGTCCACTGGAAATCCAGTCCCTCTACTCCCAGAACCCAGCAATGTAGAATCGGGTCTGATAGGTGATAGTATGGCTACAGCGATCTCCTCTAGATTCCAGTTTTTTTTTTATTTCTACATCACGAAGTACTGGCCAAGGTAAAAAAGAAAAAAAAAGAAGTAACAAAAAGCCCGCTTAGCTGCCAGTCCCTATAGAGGAGACAGTAAGAAAATAAAGAAATGGGGGTTGGCCAATTTAGTTCGAGAGGTCTCCTGTCACTTTTCTCTTGAAAAAAATACGTCGTAGGAAGGTGAAAAAATATAAACAGGCAGAGAGTTCCAGAGTTTATCAGTGAAAGGAATGAAAGAGTGAAGATACTGGTTTACTCTTGCATTCGGACATAATGATGGACATAATAGGGTAGGGAGGATAATGAGTAGAAAGTCTTGTGCAGCGAGGCCGCGGGAGGGGGGAAGGCATGTAGTTTGCAAGATTAGAAGAGCAGTGAGCAGGGAAATAACTGTAGCAGATAGCAAGAGAAGCAACATTGCGGCAGTGATTTGAAGAATGAAGACAGTCAGTCAGAGGAGGGGAGTTGATGAAACGAAATGCTTTTGACCAGTATTTCCCAACCTGGGGGAAATTTACCCCTGGGGGGAAACTTCAGGATTCTAAGGGGGAAATTTATCCTGAGGGACATCTAAATTACTAGCACATTTAGTCGACAGAAAAACAAAATGTCTTAGAATACGGCTATTGACTTTTCTTCAAGTATATATAGATATACTGTAGGAGATAGTGTCTAGTATATGCTTGTGTTATTGAACAAGTAAATGTTGTGTTTTGGCTACTTATTTTCACATGAAGGGGGAAATCCGGATGGTTGAACTGGTTGAAGGGGGAAACGACAGAAAAAAGGTTGGGAACCACTGCTTTTGACTCTACCCTGCGGAGAACTGTATGAGTCGATCCCCCCCAAACATGAGAGGCATACTCCATACATGGGCGAATAAAGATCATGTACAGAACAAGCAACTGGGAGGGAGACAAAATTGGCTTTGCGGTACAGTTTTGGTCCCCGTATTACAGGATGGATATAGCATTGTTAGAATCAGTCCAGAGAAGGATGACTAAAATTATACAGGGAGCCGTAACTTTAGTTATGAGAGAGATTGAATCTATTAAATTTACACTCACTCGAAAGGCGTAGAGTAAGGGGCGGTCTAATAGAAGTTTTAAAGTGGTTAAAGGGATACAATAAAGGAGATGTAGGAAAAGTTCTTACGGCTAGTAAAGAAGGTAGAACAAGAAGTAACGGATTCAAACTGGAAAAACTTAGATTTAAAAAAGAAGGAGAAACTGGTTCACAAATAAGGTGGTAAATGATTGGAATGGACTCAGTCATCAGGTAGTTAGTGCGGAGTCAATAGGGAGTTTTAAAAGGAGGCTAGACAATTGCATGGATGGGGATGGAAGATGGATGTAGGTAGTGTTAAGTAACAAGAACTACCACGTGTAGGTCTCACGACCTCTTGTAGCTCCCTTATTTTCTTATATTATTATGTTCTTATGGTGAGTGGCTTCGCTGCCCCATGAATGAGGAGTGACAGGCTTCCTCCCGACGGAGAACCTCGCCTCCGTCAAGGCGAGTGAGCCAAGAGCTGTAGAGCTCCTCCCTGTACGCAAGAATGTCACAAATGAAGAAGCATCGCACATCGGGTGCGCTACTATGGCATCGGGCACACTCCTCTGGCGCATGCGCAGATGAAGAAACAACCTTCTGGGTTCATTCAACCTCCTGGGTCATTACACCGGCCATCCAAGAAAATTATTTATCACTGCGTGTTGACATTGGGTGAAATGGATGACTACAAACTTATCGAGCTTGTCAGAAAATTAATCACTCTATAAGCTGGACACAATAGGTTTTTAAAATATTTACAATGTAGGCCTAGTCTCCAATTTCCTCGGAATGAGGACTTATGTGTTAATTCATCTATCCACTCTTTACGATCTTTCATCTCCATCACATCCTTCATTCCATCTGTCTACCTCTCTATATATTAATCCATCCATCTATTCTATCATTATATCCACCCCTTCATCCTCCCATATACAATCCATCCATATATCCATCCCGTTCTTTCATTCATTAATTCATCCATCCATCTCCTCCATCCACCCACATCGGATGCGTCAGATATCACTGACACAAAATTGATGCGTCACTGATATGTGCGATATGCATTACTGACGCGTCACGGATATCACTGACACTGAGCGAACACAGAACTGACACGGAACTGATATGTGTGAATGGACCTTATGAAATGCTGAACGCTGTGATTCACTAGATACTGTAAGTGACAAGCATATATCTGTTTTCTGTGCTTACTGTTTACATTCGCAAAATTCTATGTTGAAAAAAAAGAAAATTGTTATAAAATTCATCGTCTTTGGCATCTTACCTATAGTCTTGTTCTCCGCTCTCGTCGGATGAGTAGTAGTCGATGAGGACACCCGAGATTGGGGTGAGGAAAATAGCTCCAAGGTTCCCATATAGTCGCTGGAGACCGTAGTCACCATGGTGCTCCTTCAGGATGGCCATGGCAGCTCCGTCGAACAGTGTGAAGCTGGTAGCTGAAAAAAAAGTACATGAGGAAGAATAAGCTACGGCAGGAGGACTCACCATGCCCAATAAGATACATATGTACATATGATTATACACGGTTGGTTTACTTTACTGATAACACTGTTCATGTAAAGGGTCGTTATTTGCCCCTCCTATACCTGTTACAGATAGTGTGTTTCTTATGAGACGGGTTAATATCATCTCTCTCTCTCTCTCTCTCTCTCTCTCTCTCTCTCTCTCTCTCTCTCTCTCTCTCTCTCTCTCTCTCTCTCTCTCTCTCTCTCTCTCTCTCTCTCTCTCTCTCTCTCTCTCTCTCTCTCTCTCTCTCTTTTTTTTTTATTTAAACAACTTACATCATGGTTGACATGGGGCTACAATTGGTAAGGAGGTTGATGAAGGCATTAAGTGGCAGAAGCTAAAGATGTCCCCTGTCCCGGGGACATCTATCCGAAAGCTATGCCTTGTAAGTTAATAACTAAGTAGTAAGTAAGTACACAGTGTTACAGGCTGAGGGTCACTTTCCGTCACAGGCACTTGTCAGGTGCACTATTGATACGTACACTGTATGTCACTGTGTCTACTAAGTGTCAATGTGTGTCACTATGTGTGTGTCACTGTGTCACTACGTGTTACTAATGACACGACACTGTATCACGCCTTACAGTCACTAAGGCGGATGTAAGCGGCACCATCTGTGGGCCGCCACCTTCACCTGCTGGGTGTTCATGGCCACGACATACACCTCAAACGTGAAGGCGTTCCACAGTGTCGCCGTAGCCCAAGTAAAGTCTCTCTCTCTCTCTCTCTCTCTCTCTCTCTCTCTCTCTCTCTCTCTCTCTCTCTCTCTCTCTCTCTCTCTCTCTCTCTCTCTCTCTCTCTCTCTCTCTCTCTCTCTCTCTCGCTCGCTCTCTCTCTCTCTCTCTCTCTCTCTCTCATGTCGTTGTTTTTGCTAAGGCCGTTTATGACAACATATGAAGGTGAGGGTAAGAAAAAATGTATGTAAAGTTTTTAGCATTTTTACATCACAAAGGACTGGCCGTAGGCCAAACAAAAAACAGTAACTAAAATACCGCTTAGTTGCCGTTCCCTGTAAAGAAGACAGTAAGATAATATAAAAAGGGGGGATAGGCCAATTTAATTTGGGAGGTGTTTTGTTACTACTCCTGAAAAGATTTAAGTCGTAGGAAGGTAGAAAAATAGAAACAGGAAGAGACTTCCAGAGTTTACCAATGAAAGGGATGAAATAGTAGTGAAGATACTGGTTAACTCTTGCATTAGAGGGATGGACAAAATATGAATGAGAATGAGACTGTAGAAAGTCTTGTGCAGCGAGGCCGCGGCAGGCGGGGAGACATGTGACAAGTGAAGATGAGCAGTTAGCGTAAAAATAACGGTAGAAGATAGCAAGAGAAGCAGCATTTTGACAATGATTTAAATATTGAAGACAGTCAGTCAGAGGAGGGGAGTTGATGAGACAAAAAACATTTGTCTTAACCCTGTTTAGGAGAGCTGTATCAGTGGATCCCGCCAAACCTGAGAGGCATAATCCATACATGGGTGGATAAGGCCCCTGTAGCTACAGAGTAAGCAGCTGGGAGGAAGAAAATAATGGACGTAGACACCACAGGACTCCTAACTTCATAGAAGCTGTTTTAGCAAGAGATGAAATGTGAGATTTCCAGTTTAGATTTTTAGTAAATGATTGTCATATGTTCATTGAAGAAAGAGGGAGACAGTTGAGGGTCGTTAAAGAAGAGAGAGAGAATAGTTGTCTGGAAGGTTACGTCGAGAAGATAGGTGAAAATATTTGGCTTTTGAATAATTGAACAAAACAAGGTTTGCTTTGCCCCAATCAGAAACCATAGAAAGAGCATAAGTTAGGCGCTCTGTGACATCTCTCCGTGAGTCACTTAGTTCCTG
>JACEEZ010007381.1:33137-60637 GCA_016584305.1 Chionoecetes opilio | reverse complement strand
CGTTGCTCAGACCCTGTAAAATACAACTAGATGAATACAACTAGATGAATACACACACACACACACACATACACACACACACACACACACACGCACACAAGGCATATGATAAAGTTCCCCATGAGAGGTTACTCTGGAAATTGCATTATATAGGTGAAATCAAAGGGATGATCAAAACCTGGATGGAAAGTTATCTGAGAGGAAGAGAAATAAGAACAGTAGTAAAGGATGATAAATCTGAATGGAGAAAGGTATTTAGTGGGGTACAACAAGAATCAGTCTAGGCATCAATAATATTCTTATTGCTCCGTATTATAACATTCTATGTATAGTAATATTCGGTATATAAGTATAGTATATTCGGTACATTATGAATACTTAAATGATACCGTAATCAATGCAATCTATATCCTATATTCTTGTTTTACACGCATCAACAAAATAAGTGACATAAATAAAGTTTGGACTTGTGATGTGAACTTGTAATGCATTAACAATGGTTGGGCAGCGACAATACAAGTATAATGAAACTGTGAGCGTGGTGGTGAGGGCTTGACTTAAAGGGAAGGCAGGACAAAGGAATACAGGATCAACTCTTTTCTCAGAGTTAGATTATGTTACTGTACCTTTTTTCTTAGTCATTTATTAAGGTCTAGGAAAGTATAATCATTGTTTTGTTTTACGTATACTGAAAATAGGTATAAAATAACAATAATAAAATTTTGAATATTGTGTTCTCTAATTCTAGAGTAGTTCTCACATTCTAGAAATCTCCCGACCCCCCAGAAGACTTGCGCGACCCCTCAAGGGGTCGCGACCCCCAGTTTGAGAACCCCTGATATAGACTATGGTTTATCAGTATAAATGATATACTGTAATCTTCGTAAATGTTTGTTCTATAATATTATCAAATAAAAAACAGTAAAACACACTAAAGCAATGCCATTATGAGACTGAAGAAATATGCATGAACATATTAACTTTAATTCACTTAAGCTCTTCGCCATTTAAAACTTTGCGAGAAAACTTTTAACATGAAACATATCTATAGAAGCGCAATTTTATTAGCTTTCCATTGATATATTTCGGTTTCTGATAAATGGATTAGCACAATGCATAAATTAGCTTTAACTAAATAAACAACATCATCAATCGGGTAATTTTACCGATTGATGATGTTATTAATTAGTTAACGCTAATATATATATATATATAATATATATATATTATATATATATATATATATATATATATATATATATATATATATATATATATATATATATATATATATATATATACTCTGGTACACATATTCTCTGGAACTATCTTCCTGTTTATATATTTCCACCTTCCTGCGACTTAATTTTTTTCGAGAGTAGTGTCAAGACACCTCCCGAACTAAACAGATCCACCCTTCTTTTTACAATCTCTTACTGTCTGCTTTATAGGGACTTGCAGCTAACGGGCTTTTTTTCTCTTCTCTTTTCCCATCGTGACTCCCTTGAATCATAGGCAAATTTCGGTATTTTAGATATAAGCCCGCAGTGTAGATTATAGTTGATATATGTCAGGAGAAGAGTTGAACCCAAGTTCGATACCTAAGGTACTACCTCACTTGTAACATCTAGGCCAGTGCTATTCAACCTGGGTGGACGGTCCACCTAAAGGTGGACGAGACTGAGTGAGGGGTGGACGGCTGTCTTGGGGTGGACAGGTGGGTGGACGAAATCATGCCCACGTGTCGGTATAGATAAGGGAAAATAAATCTATGGTATAAAACTAGGTAGAGGTGGGGATATTTTTACAAGTATACGGAAAATAAATGGATTCAAACTGAAGGTGAGAAAAACTTAAAGCAATGTAGAAAAGAGGTGCTGTTCTGATTTTGAAGTCTGTGATACCTACATGGCTGGCTGGCAGTGGCTGGGAACATGGTATGCAGACAGCAGAGCAGACACTGGAGGTATGAAACTCCACCTGAATTACCAGACACCTGACTTTAATGCAAAAAAAACTTGACTTCTATTTCCATAACACCTCAGACCTCCAACATGATGGAACTGATCATTCTGATGCCCTATTGGAGCTTCCAATGGATTATTCTTAAAAAGCAGCTTTCATAACATTTAGCCATTCTATGCATTGCATTGCTGGATTGTCCTGCTTGATAGTCAGGACTACAAGGAGTAAGCTAGCTGAGAAGACAACATCCATGTTTGTGCAGATGCCAACATCATGTCTGTGTCAGCAATGTTTCTCAAACTTAGTAAAATTTTAATCAAGGCATAGAAAAGGAATGCCATTCTGATTTGGATCCTCTTATGCAGGTTGCACTTGAAAACTGTCTGATACCTCGATTTAAGCTGATAGCAGACAAATTACAACAGCAGCCAAGCCACTGATTATTGTTTCTTAAAGTAAAAGGCTTTGTTTTCTGGATTACCAAATATAACGCATATTAGGTGCTAATTTACTTTAGTTTCATGAAGAAAAATGCATTTGCTGTGTAATTCCAAATGTATGTTTAATTTTTCCTTGTATATTTATAGTTTTAGACTGCATGTGTTATTATACAGAAGAATATGTAAACTGTAAATTGAAAATGAGAGTGAAGCTATCTTTTCCTACCTATATATTTTGCAGAATGATATAGTTAGATTTAAAATGTCAGAGCCGTGATATTTTAAAGAGAAAATAATTGTGGTGGACAGCTCTTACCAAATCACTACTAGGGGTGGACGACATAAAAAAAGGTTGAAGAGCACTGATCTAGGCAATCGATGCCTCATGATTAATAACGACACGCTGCTTACGGTTCGAAAGCTAATCGCTAATCCATGAATACAACTTCTCTCCTAAACCATGAGGTATTAATTTGGTTAATAGCCGGTTATGGGGAAATGTATTGAAGGCTTTCTTAAAGTCAAGGTATATTATTTCCGAGAGTATCTTATCGTTCCAGTTTGAATAAATGATAATTAAAATCGACTAAGTTGGATAGGCAAGATATGTTATTGTGCAATAGAGGATGGGTACGGCATGAAGTAAAAAAGTTCAGAAGAAGAATGATATTTTTGTCCCGTTATGTCCTGAGGTGCTTCCGGAATATTCGAGTGGTCACGAACAGCTGAATGCCGAGGTCTGTCTTGCCTGGCGGGGGCTCCCCCCTCTCCCTCCCACCTGCAAGGGGGTGGAGCTTATATACTGTATGTATAATGTAGGGGTGACCACACACTCGCGGTTCAGCAGCGGGAGAGGAAGGTCTCCTATACAGTATACCGACCTCGCCATGGCAGCGCAGAGACGCGTACCATGGAAACGCCTTGACCTCTCCTCTCCGAGGGATGAGGGCGGCTCGTGGGAGAGGGTTGGTGCGGGGCAGGGCATGTAGTTCGTTACGGTACGGTACGAAATAACGGTACGGTACGGTAATTTAAGGGCTAAAAGTACGGTTCGATATTACGGTTCGATATATTTCTTCAAGTTCGGTACGGTAAGAAAGTTCGATTTTTATTTCCGTACTTATATCGAACCATCTTCGTACCCAGCAGTATGAATGGTAGGCTATCATCCATATTGTCTATCTATCTTCATGTATATCTATCTGTAAAAATCACTTGACTTCACCTCAGCTCAAGGACTCAAGGAGCGGGAGTTGACCCCTTTAACACCACCGTGTGACCTCATTACTAGGGAGGAATTTTCCATCCAACGCCTGGGTGTTGACATGGGGTCAACCCAGTTGGGGTCCTGGGACTACTGGGGATAATGATTAATAATTCAACAGGCCATGTGTCTAGTTCCTATCTACCTTAATATATATATATATATATATATATATATATATATATATATATATATATATATATATATATATATATATATATATATATATATATATATATATAGGCGTGTTTTGCGGCGACAGTTCAGAAGCAGAATTATACTCTTTTAAGCTCCGCCCACTTTTTTTCTACTCTTTTGAGTGCACTGCTAACCGACATGATACACTCTCGGCAGTAAATTATACTTTTTGTCGGAAAAAAATATACTCTTTTGGGTGTGGGTGGAGTCTTCAAGATCCTGGTGAATCAGAGCGCGCGCATGCATCCATTCTCATCTGACATCACCCCGTAAATGTTTATGTTTTCCATTAATTATCATCTCATTCAGTATTCATAACTTAAAGATCATATGCAAATAATACTGTTTTCTGTTAGGCGTAGTTATGATACTTTGATGGCATGTATACAGTTACATATGGAAGTAGGAGCTCATGAATAATTAAATCCTGCAGCGACATCTGAAATCATATTCGCATCCTCGGTATGCATACATACCGTCCGAATTTCCGTTGATGTTTGTGGCTAGAGCAGCAAAGCTGTTGTATGTTTGCTATAATATAATCAAATACTTAAATATATTCATGAGTGATATTACAATTGCAATAGAAATATAATATTTTTGTATATATG
The DNA here is from genome assembly GCA_016584305.1 of Chionoecetes opilio. Lineage (NCBI taxonomy): Eukaryota > Metazoa > Arthropoda > Malacostraca > Decapoda > Majidae > Chionoecetes > Chionoecetes opilio. The sequence goes on along the minus strand of JACEEZ010007381.1, from coordinate 56,159 downwards.
TCATATCACACAAAAGAGAGTCTTTTAGAAGCCCTATCGCAGGCCACGAATACGAACATTTTCTCAGTCTGATTCAGCTATGCTACAGTTTGGAGCTCGCTGAGCATCGCTCTCCCACGTGTATTTAAGTCAAGATTCATGAGAAATAGGAATTCCTGCGGCACATCGTGAAATGGCTGTGTAGCAAATAAATATTCAAATAACATTTTCATAGCGCCCTATACATTTCAGTTTGATATCAAGTCCATATATAAGTTAGAAAACAATGTTAGGCAATTCTAAGAGCTCAAAACAATTAGATATCGATGTGTAATACTGACAATCACGCTACTACTCTTTGTTGTGCCTTCAATAATGTCAACCTTAACGATATTCCTTGAGCCTCTGTAAGAGGTAATGAAGTGTACGACACTTTTACTCCCGGCAACGTCTGGAAAGTGCTTTGGCAGCGCTACAATCGTATTTTGTGATGGCAAGCAGGGGCGGAGCTTAAAAGAGTATAATAATCCACAAAATTGGCCGCCACAAAATACGCATATATATATATATATATATATATATATATATATATATTATATATATATATATATATATATATATATATATATATATATATATAATAATCACTTCACTTCAACCTCGTTCATGGTGAGTGAGTGAGTAGGTGAGGGCGTGGGTGGGTGGGTGAGTGAAGGCGGGGATGAATTCGTGAATAAGTGATTGAGTGAGTAGTGTGGGTGGGTTAATTAAGGAGTGAGTGAGGGAGTGAGTGGGTTGGAGGGGTGTTGCAGAAATGAGTGAGGGCGCAGATCGGTTAGTGAGTAAGAGAGTGAGGGCGTGGGTGGATGGGCGGGTAGGTGAATGATTGAGTGAGAGCGTGGCGTGGGTGGATGGGCGGATAGGGAAATGAGAGTGAGCGAGATTTGACCCCATTAATTAACATCACCGTGTGACTTCATTAGCTAGGTAGAATTTCTGCCTATAGCTGCCCGGGTGTGGACGTGGCATGGGGATAATCCCTCAGCCTCCTCAGGTCAAGGAGATAAGTAAGGTGGCGTGGGATTGAAGGAAGATATTGTTGATGCCATCATGCTTTTACGATGTAATGCATAAAATAAATGCACCCTAATTTAGGTATATATATATATATATATATATATATATATATATATATATATTATATATATATATATATATATATATATATATATATATATATAGTTTATGATTTGTAAGTCTCGGGTATATGAGGTAACTATGAAATGTATGTAGTATCTATAGATAGATGGGTAGAAGTTACTATGTGTTCTATGTACCTGTAAAAGTATGTGTATATTAATCACAATGGAAAATTATTAGTAATTTTGTCAATTATTGATTTTGTTTATGAAAGTCAAATGTTTTAGGTACGAAAAATAGTTCGAAATTACGGTACGGAAATTAATCGTACTAGTACGGTACGATACAAATATTCAGGTACGGAACGGAATTACGGTACTGTATTTATCTGAGGTACGAATTACGAAAAATAGTACCGTACCGTACCGTACTACATGCCCTGGTGCGGGGAGGTTGCGCCGCAAGCCGCTGCCGCCCCCACCGCCTCCGCAGTACCGGCAGTATCGCCTCCTGCACCATCAGGAGGCGAATGATTTTCAGGCAGTCAAACGTCTGACGAGGTCATACCCTACACTATCTATCAGGGTAACGGGCTAGAGTTATTCTCAGTCCTCAGGACGAGGAGTCTGCTTTTCTTCTCGCAAGCCTTGCGAGGGAGGAACAGTTTGGCATCACCCTTGATGAGGTTCTGCCTGAGGCTCGGGGCGTCGTTTTGCGATTCCCCTTGAGCTTCGGCATTGAGCCCATCTTGGACGATCCACGCGTCACCTTCGCCAGAAGGTGCACTTACAGCGTGGGTCACCGTCGCAGAGAGCCGATGCGTCAGTTTCAAGTGACTTTCGGGGGGTCTCTCCCGAACTCACTTGATCTAGGCTCGTGGGGTGTGTACTCAGTGAGGAGTTTCACCCCGGAACCTCTGCGGTGCTTCAAGTGTCAGGCCTTCGGGCATGTCAAGAAGTACTGCAGGCGCTCGGAGCTCTGTGGCATTTGCAGTGGCAAGCATCCCACTTCTCAGTGCGTTGGCGCTTTGAAGTCTGGTGAGAACCGCCCTTCACGATGCCCAAACTGTGGTAAGGGTCACCATGTGTGGTCAGGGGCGGATTGGCCATAGGGCACACCGGGCTGTGTCCCGATAGGCTGGAGGGTCTGAGGCCGGTCTGAGTCCCGGCCGGGCCGGTCCTCTGTAGCTCAGTATGGTACGGTTGTGAGAGAAGTTTATGCCCGGAGACCGTATGCCTCGTCTGGCTTCAGCCAGACGAGGCAGCCTGGCGTCTCCTCCCTCCCTCTCCCTTCTTCTAGCTATTGAATCTGAAGGAGCATGAACCCAGGGGCAGATTGCCCACAGGGCACACCGAGCTGTGTCCCGGTGGGTCAATGGGTCTGAGGGCCGCCGCCGCCGGCGACCGGGGGCTAGACTCGAGTACGCTTGACGAACAAGTGGCTATCGGAATTATAACCTGGTTATACTCTTTGTACGAAATGATAGGTAGTACAATATTTTATGAAGCAATTTATAAGAGAGAGAGAGAAAGAAAGATCATCTGTTTCTAGCACGGAGGTATAATTATATAACTCCAATGAATTCTAACGCATTTATAGGAGATCGCTGACGTTGAGACAGCTAGCTTGGCCTCAAAACCCTCCTTTTGGCACCTGGTCCACAGCAAACTGTACAGTTTCATGACACTACGGACCACACACCTCCGTGTACTGTAAAAAAAATCTAAATATTGCCCGCTTAGTTACCAGTCCCTATAAAGAAGACTGTAAGAGAATATAGAAAGGGGAGTGAGCCAATTTAGTTCGGAAGGTGTCTTGGTACTCCTCTATGGAAAAAAATTTGTCGTAGAAAGGTGGAAGAATAGAAGCAGAAAAATGTTTAAGTTTTTACCAGTGAAAGACATGGAAGAGTAAAGATGCTGATTAACTCTTCCATTGGAAGATGGACATAATAGGGATGAGAATGAGTAGAAAGTCTTGTGCTGCGAGGCCGCGGGAGGAAGGGGAGGCATGCAGTTAGCAAGTTAAGAAGAGCAGTGAGCATGAAAATAACGGTAGAAGATAGCAAGAGAAGCAACATTGCGGCGATTATTTAAAGATTGTAGACAATCAGTCAGAGGAGGAGAGTTGATGAGACGAAAAACTTTTTATTCTACACTGTTGAGGAAAGCTGTATGAGTGGATCGGATTCCCCCAAACAATTGAGACATACTCCATATATGGGCGGATAAGGCCCCTGTACAGAGCAGGCAACTGGGAGGGAGAACAAAATGGACGCAGACGCAAGAGGACACCTAACTTCTTAGAAGCTGTTTTAGCAAGAGATGAGATGTGAGATTTTTAGTTCAAATTTTTAGTAAAGGATAGTCCAAGAATGTTCATTGTAGCAGAAGAAGACAGATGAGTGTCATTGAAAAGAAGGAATAGTTGTCTGGTAGGTTTTGTTGAGTAGATAGTTGAAGAAATTGGGGTTTTTGAGTCGAGTAGATAGGTGATGAAATTGCGTTTTTGAGTTATTGAACAAAAGAAGCTAGGTTTGTTTTGTCCCAATCATAAATTATAAAAGGTCAGAAGTTAAGCGCTATGTGGCGCTTAACATCCGTGATATCCGTGAGTTATTGAACAAAAGAAGCTAGGTTTGCTTTGTCCCAATCAGAAATCATGAAAAGGTCAGAAGTTAAGTGCTCTGTGGCAATTCTCCGTGAGTCACCTATTTCCTGTTATTTTGGACGCCCAATGAACGACGTTGAAAAATGTAGGCTAGAATCATCAGCGAAGGAGTGGATAGGGCATTGAGTAAGACTTAGCAGATCATTAATGAATAATAGAAAGAGTTATTGATAGGACAGAACCCTGAGGATCACCACTATTAATAGACTTAGGAGAAGAACAATGACAGTCTACAGTAGCTGATATATAATGGTTAGAAAGGAAACTTAAGATGAAGGTGCAGATAGAAGGATATAAACCGAATAAGGGTAGTTTAAAAATTTAGGATTTGTACAAGACTCTATCAAGACCTTTTGATATGTCAAGGGCAACAACATAAGTTTCACCAAAAGCTCTAAAGAAGGATGACCAAGATTCAGTTAGGAAAGCTATAGAAGATCGCCAGCAGATCACCCTTTACGGAAACCGTACTGACGATTAGATTGAAGATTGTGAGGAGATAGATGCTTAAGAATCTTCTTATTAAGTATAGATTCAAAAACTTTAGGAAGTCAGGAAGTCAAAGCTATAGGATGGTAGTTAGAAGGATTAGAAAGGTCACCCTTCTTAGGGATAGACTGAATGTGAGCAAACTTCCAGCAAGAAGGAAAGGGGGAAGTAGATAGACAAGGACAGAAAAGTTTGACCAGGCAGGGTGCAAGCATTGAAGCACAGTTTTTGAGAACAATAGGAAGGATCCCGTCAGGACCGTGAGCTTTCCAAGGATCTAGGCCAAAAAGGGCAAAGAATACATCCTTACGAAGGATTTTAATAACATAGTCAGAAGATGGAGGAGAAGGAGGAATTCATCAATAAGAGTGGAAGTTTTAGTAAAGGTTTGAGCACAAAGTTCAGATTTAGAAATAGATGAGACAGCTGTGGAGCCATCCGGGAGAAGCATAGGAGCGAAAGATGAAGCAGAAAAAAATTGTTAGAGATGTTTTTAGCTAGATGCCAGAAGTCACGAGATGAGTTTCATTCAGAAATTTTTTAGATTTTCTATGAATGAAGGAGTTTTTGGAAAGTTGAAGAAAATATTCGGCATGATTACGGGCAGAAATATAGAGGGCATACGTTTCAGGAGATGTATGGTTACTTACACAGAGTTAAACCAAAGTTGACGGGCTTTAGGATTAGAGAAAGTGTGTGGAATGTATGCCTCCATGCCAGAGACAATGACCTCAGTTATGTGATCTGCACAAAGAGATGGGTCTCGGGACATGGAGGCAATAATCATTACATGGAAAATCAAAGTCTTAGGTCCTCCCACTTAGCTGAGTTGAAATGCCAGAAGCACCTCCGCTTAGGTGGGTCCCAGTGCAGCACCGGAGCGATAGGACAGGTTACAGAAACAAGATTGTGATCGGAAGAACCCAACGGAGAGAATAGTTTCACAGAGTAAACAGAAGGGTTAGTAGTTAGGAAAAGGTCAAGTATGTTGGGCGTGTCTCCAAGGCGGTCAGGAATACGGATAGGGTGCTGCACCACCTGCTCTAGGTCTTGGAGGATAGAAAAGTTGTAGGCTTGTTCACCAAGTTGGTCAGTGAAAGAAGATGATACCCAAAGCTGGTGGTGCACATTGAAATCGCCAGGTAATAACTAATTAATGGTAAAATTCACTGTCTTATTATAATGTAAATTTCAAAATGAGTGATTATATTGATGGGCATAGATGGGCGCGATAACGAAAAAAATTATCACGCTAATCGATAAATCGATCACGATAACCTTATCGGCGATAACCGATAATTATAATCGATAACTGGCGATAAATGTATCGCCCCATAAGGCGATAACCGATAAATCGATAAATCCAAAATTCTGATACTAGCGATAACGATATTGATATTTTAAATAAAAAATCTTAAATGCTATCAGTAAACTGTTAGAAAACCCTTCATTTACCTTTTGCACACTAATATCTTCTAAATTCAATGTTTATCCTGTCTCTTCACTAATGAAAAGTACTGTTTCTAAGAAAAATAAAAACATTTGAAAGTTTAAACTACTAAAAATGTCTGTTGCACAGCCACAGTCTAGACCAGGTTCTGCAGCATGTTCCCCTTCATAAACATGAGCATGTTGAAGTTTTCATCAGACAGGGGGGAGCTCCTCTTGGCCCTGTTGATGTCCTTGCCAAGGGAGAACAAGCGCTCCACTGCGGCGCTGGACGGCATCGCCGTGTTGTACCTCAAGAAGAGGTCAATGAGCACCTTCTCACTGTTGAAGGCCGGGTCTGCCAGACTGTCTGTCATTTGGCCTGCAGCCACACCTTCACAATGTGAGCAGCCTTGAACTTGGTTGACCTGTGATGACCCCCAGTGTCATCCTCCAAAAAATTAAAACGGAAGAAGCACGGGAACAGAGGGAAAAAAATCATCAAAGAACGCGTAAAACCGGGAGCGCGCAGGAGCAACACCTCCCCGTCCGACAGCTGGTGAGACTGAAGCTGAGCGAACGTTTTGAGAAGACGTCAAGACGGTTAGCTGGGTTTAGACCGTTGTTCGGTTCCCAGCTCGGACCTACCTATTTCTGCCTCCAAGGCACGCGCGGCTCGCCCCTGTGCTAAACTGGAACCAAAAAACAAAATTATCGATTATCGCTAGTTTGGAACCAAAAGTATCGGCGATACCGATGAATCGATAAGGCGGGTAAATTTTTTTATCGGATAACCGATAACCCCATATCGTTATCGCGATAAAGTATCGCGATAATTTATCGCGATAACGCCCACCTATGTTGATGGGAAGTATGATAAATTATGCATGTTTATAGTCAAGTGGATTGTGTGGCGAGATGATCAGCAGCTGTCTCGATGCCCAGTCTAGTTTGCTGGTTAGAATCGAAATGTTTTGTAAAATGGTTCGTGAATGACTGGGTTTTTCGTGAATCTAGACTTATTGCTTCCATTGCTTTTCAGACTGTGAAAGCGCACTTCCATACAGGAACTATGGAAACAAATACACAAGTGTGGTATATATGATATATTTTTTGGTTTGCATACCGTTTATTCAACAATTTTCTGTTTACCTAGTTGAGATGGAATGAATGTACCAATTTTTTATTTAGGAGTACTACATTTTTTTCATGACTGAAGTTAGCAAGATAGGGCCGGTAGGTGTCTGTCCTGGGCTGGTTTAGGGTACCCAATCCGCCCCTGTGTGTGGTCCAAGTTCTGCCCTGAGCGACTGAGGAGGCTTCCTCCTCTTTGCCCGGGGCGGGGCGGGGACCGCCGAGAGTATTATGACATCCGACCCGTACCAGCAGTACCTGCATAGGTAAACCGCCGCGCTCTAGGCCAGCGCGAGGCTGCTCCATTCCTGACAACTGCCATTGCACCAACGGACCCACCCTTAAAGATAAGGAGGAGGAGGAGGAAGAGGAAGAGGTCAACGGCTTCACCGGTTGTTAAACACTGACAACCGTCACTGCTGAGCTCTTGGTACAGACCGAGCCGCCGCCACCAAAACCACGGACACCAGTAGCAGAAGTCACCTGTCAAACGAGTGTGAGGGGCCATACCTCCACTCTGACAAAAAGGTAGTGACTCTCCCGGTCTCATACCTTCGCGCCCTGCACAAGAACATGTGCGACATGCAGAAAGAGGCAGAAAACTTGCAGGATACGGAAGAGGATATCCAGTACTTGCCACCAGATCACATTGCAGTGCAGCTGATTCGTAAGGGTGCACCTGGTGTTAAGGGTGGGTGTTCACCCTAAGGGTGTTCACCCTGCAAAAACACCTCAGAACGAGACGCACGATCTTGTCCCCATAACCACAACGAAGAAGGTGTGGCCCCAATCACCTGTGGGCCGCCATCAGTGCAGTATGGCCCACGTCATCCATCCATGGATGACAATCTTAAAGAAGAAAAAGAAGGTGACTTGCATAACTATGTATAGAGTCATGACCTATATGTGTAGGTGTATGAGCATAGTAAAAATAATGTAAGGTATTTCGATGGCGTATACAAATCGGGGTAGTGACAAAACTACTCAGAGCCGAAGAGACACACAGAGGCAGTCAGGATACAAACATTCAGTCAAATATCAGAACAATGGAGGTAGGATGAGAGGAGAGGACGAGGCGCGAAAAAAGTGAGGTCATTCTGGTCGGCCGGTGGCCATACTGGCATTAGCAGAAAGCAGGTGACATAAGCCGCTCCCCTACCCTGCCCTGACCTGACCATACACCAGACCATATAGAACTATTTTTTTGGGAAAATAAGGCATATTGAAGGATGCAATAATAATCCCACAGTTAGAGTGTTTTTGCTGCCTATAAGAAGTTGCCGGTACATAATGATATGCTAGATATTGCGAGTGGTAACAGCCTCCCCCTGGAATCTGTACCAATACCAACTGTACCTAGCCAGTGTAATGATGCAGTGACTCATAATTATGTAAAGATTATAAAGATTCCCCTTTCTACCCCGCACTCCTCGTTAGGATGGACAAGCCAGCAGTCGTGGGCGTTGCGATAAGTAAAGCGATAATGCGATAAAGCGATAATATCGCTTTAACCGAAAATTTACCGCTTATCGTTTATCGCAAGACCGGAAAAACTTATCGCTTATATTTATCGCTTTCAAATTTCCCGCGATAAATCCAGCGATAAAGTAGAAGACGAAAAACCGTTACGGCGGGAGGTTACAGGCTCATTGTTACGCGGCAAACAGATGCGGCCAGGCGCCTGGCGGCCCGCGCTTCTGTTGTCAGTTTCTTTGAATAGCCCCCCAAACTGGACGCATCTGATCTCAGCTCTGTGTTTCATTGTGCTACCAGCGATCCAAAGCTTCTTTGTGTGTTATAACTTATATATACTTAATTCTTATTGTATATTGCTATCTTAACTAAATATCTAATTAATATATATTAGTTTTATATATTTTTTGCGTTTTGAGGTGCGCCTCGCGCGTGCCTCCCGTTCCTACGAACGTCGCGTGATTTTGTGTTTTAACTTTTCCTTTTCAGGAAATCGTTTAGGTTTTTGCGTTTTATATTGCGTTATTAATTAGTGTCGCGGCGGGCGCGCTTCATTGTTCGAGAATAGTGAATTTAGTGATTAGTGAGTGTCAAGATGTCAGGCAAGAGGACAGTGGAGGACTTTTTCCGCGTGGAGGCCAGCAGCAGTGATGTGACTCAGGAAAGGGAGCGGAACATTTCCGGGAGTTCGGGATCTGTGGACATTCCCACCATCTCCCGCTCGAGCTCCCTCATGTCCCTGGGCAGTGAGCCAGAGGACAGCCGCCCTGGCACCCAGGCCAGTGACCAGGTAGACGTTGTGATTGCGGGTGGCTGCAGTATTTCGAGCCAGGAGCTGCAGATCATCAAAGACAAGATGGCCGCTCTGACAAACTATTACAAGTTGTCCCACGTGATCAAGTCTAAGAACGCACCAGACACTTCTTCCAAGGTCCTGGGAAAGACAATCAAGGTCTACAACTTGAAAGTAATAAAATGTTAATTTCGGGTCCTTTAGTCTTTTATTAAGTAATATATGGTGTTTTAAGTGTAAAAAAGAGGTTTTTAAATGCATAAGTAGCAAAAATAGAGTATTTTTGGATTTATCGCAGGATTTATCGCTATCGCTTAAGGTTTTGGAATTTATCGCTTTATCGTTATAGGACTTAGCGGAAAAATTTATCGCTTTATCGTTATCGCTTTATCGCAAAATTTATCGCTGCCCACCACTGCAAGCCAGTCCTCGTGCCGCACGCCAGCAGCACGAGCACTCTCCTCTCTTTTTTCAAAGCATCTCTCTGACGGGCTCAAGCTAGCCCTAGGGTATCTTTATAAAGAGGGTAACGCCATTCATAGGCCCTATGTTAAACGCTACTGGGCGCCATCTTGGTGCCAAGGCCTCTTCGTTCACCCAAGACCCGGGGAAGTTCTGAAGGCATGACCCCGCAGTATATCATGTTATACATTTATAAGGATAGACTGTTATCTTCGGAAATGCTTGTTCTATAAGATTATCACATAAAACACAGTAAAACACTTTAAAATAAAGGTCATTCTGAGACTCTGAAGAAATAGATGAATTTAACATTCACTTAAACTCTTCGTCATGTATAACTTTGGGGGGACAGCTTATAAGATGGCAGATACAATACAAGCAGAATTAAATTAGCTTTCCATTGATAGATTTCGTTTTCTGATACATACAGTAGAACCCTGCATAAAGTAGCGTTTAAATACATAATTACCGTGGCGGCCCCGCTCTTTCTCTCATCTCCCCTCTCCTCCCCTCCCTCTCTCTCCTCTCTCCTTCCTCTCCTCCTCTCTCCCCTCACCTCTCCTCTCTCTCTCTCTCTCTCTCTCTCTCTCCGTGAAAAGAGAGAGAGAGAGGAGAGAGAGAAGAGAGAGAGAGAGAGAGAGAGAGAGAGAGAGAGAGAGAGGAGAAGAGAGAGAGAGAGAGAGAGAGAGGAGGGGAAAAGGAGAGAGAGAGAGAGAGAGAGAGAGGAGAGAGAGGGGAGAGAAGAGGGGAGAGAGAGGAGAGAGGGAGGAGAGAGAGAAGAGATATGAGTTTAAAGAGAATAGCGTGAGGGGTATGAGAGGAGAGAGGGGAGAGAGAGAGAGAGAGAGAGAGAGAGAGAGAGAGAGAGGGGAGAGAGGAGAGAGGGAGGGGAGGAGAGAGGAGAGAGGAGAGAGAGTAACCCAAAAAATTTTCTACTTATATATATATATATATAATTTATATTATATTATATATATATATATAATATATTATATATATATATAATATTTTATATATATATATATAATATATATATTATATATATATATATATATATTATATATATATATATATATATATATATATATATTATATATATATATATATAATTATATATATTTATTTATTTTTTATTTATTTTTTATATATATTATATATATATATATATATTATATATTATATATATATATATATATAATATATATATATATATATATATATATATATATATATATTATATATATTATATATATATATATATATATTATATATATATAATATATATAATATTATTTTTTAATTAATTAATTAATTTATTTATTTTTTTTATATATATTTATTTATTTATTTTAATTTTTATTTAATTAAAATTTTTTTATTTTTTATTCATATAATATATATTATATTATATATATATATATATTATATTATATTATATTTATATATATATATATTTTAAATTTTTATATTATATTAGGTATAATAAATATATATATTATATATATTATAATATATATATTATATATTTATATATAAAATAATATATATATATATATATAAGTAGAAAAAAATTTTTGATAACTCACTTCTCTCTCTCATATCTCTCTCCCACTCATTTCCCTTTCTTTTTTTCACTCATATTTTTTTCTCTCTTTTTTTACGGGAGAGAGAGGAGATGAGGAGAAAAGGAGAGAGAGAGAGAGAGAGAGAGAGAGAGAAGAGGAGAGAGGGGGGAGAGAGAGAGAGAGACGAGAGAGAGAGCGCGGGCCGCACGATAATTTATGTATTTTAAAGCTACTTATGCAAAGGTTTACTGTAGTATCGAAAAAAGAAATCTCATGAAGCTATTTTAAATTTTGTCTATTGATATCTGCCATCTTATAAGTTGTCCCACAAAGTTATACATCACGACGAGTTTTAAGTGAATTTTATTCACTTAATCACCACGTTCATCATATTTCTTCAGAGTCTCAGAATGACCTTTATTTAATGTGTTTTACTGTGTTTTATGTGATAATCTTATAGAACAAGCATTTCCGAAGATAACAGTCTATCCTTTATACATGTATAACATGATATACTGCGGGGTCATGCCTTGAGAACTTTCCCGGTTCTTGGTGAACGAAGAGGCCTTGGCACCAAGATGGCGCCCACAAATCGAGTTGTCGCTACTCTATATATTAAGGTACTCTAGCTAGCCCGTGGTCCTCCCCTGCTGGAGGCCCGATAAAAAAAAAAAAAAAGACTTCTCATGTGAACATTTGAGTTAAAGATGAAACAACTAAAGCACATGCATATAATACAGAGGAAAATTAGTACGTGTACATTTCCACTGCTTCACACTTATCAAAGTGCTCCAACAAAATTGTTGCCTACATTGTCGGCTTCGTCGTGCACAGTCTTAGAATTTTTTTGCATTGCGAGGCCTGTATTGACGCTTTAACCTTGAGAGACGCCACTGCCTCCTCCATCCAATCCCTTATCAATCTTAAGAGCAAAGGGAAATGAATATATCCTACAAACGACGTAATAGATATATGCATGTGTAACAAGTGAAAAATATTTTTGAGAAATTATGGCCTGCACAAAAGCTCCACATTTTACACTGGGGAGAGTAGACTTCCATAAGTGCAGCTAGTCTTACAAACTTATGTTAATAAAAACATATTCTCAAATTTTTGTGATCATATGTATGACACAAAGCCCCATGTAAATCACGTCTTACACTTACTAACTAAGGCAGTTGCCGAACAATATTTGCAGGTGAGGTGTCACTATACTGGGAAACAAATCACTGCAATGTCGCAGGACAGAGTTAAAGTAAGGAGCCGCCAAATATACACAAAACTAATTCACTTCACTGGTCAGTTGCAAACACACACAGGCCCGTACCAATAGTCATGATGAAGGTCGAGCGACGACCTTCGTCGAATGAGGAAGGGTACCATATAACACTGTGTGTGTGTGTGTGTGTGTGTGTGTGTGTGTGTGTGTGTGTGTATTCATCTAGTTGTATTTTACAGGGCCTGAGCCTACACACGTATGGCCCCGTCTCCATAGCTACATTTTTTTCATATGCTTCCTTAGTGCTTAGTGTTGGCTGAAGCCATCACCTCGGGAGGTGGGTCACAAACCCCCGGCCAACACCCGATACCCATTAACTGCTGGGTGGACAGGGGTTCGGGTTTTAAGAAGACCGACCATGTTTCTTCGCTCCGCCCGGGAATCGAACCCGGTACTGTGAACCGAGCGTGCTACCACTACAGTACGGAGTACCCTGTGTGTGTGTGTGTGTGTGTGTGTGTGTGTGTGTGTGTGTGTGTTTCTTATTGTTGTGGTAGCATCAATGTCAAAACCACTGAATATTTCTTACCCAAGGTGAAGCCATTTAAGACGCGAACGAGGAGGTAACACCAGAAGGTCATCATGGGGTCAACTACCTCGACGGAGCGGGTGTTGGAGCACATGTCCAAACGTGCACCCGTGGCGGCGCAGGCCAGGGCGCAGTTCTTCACCCCGTCACCTGTCTGAGAATAAAAATATACTTTAAATATTCAGACGTTGGTCCAATAAGTCACGTTGTATTGGAACGTCTTCTGGAAATAGTGTTAAAGTCAATAACATATTTAGTAAATAAAGTATCATAGTGTCATGGAAGATACATTTCAATCACAAGAGGATACCAATAGTGTTATTCTACATTCTCTGGCGGTCAAGGTTAGGAAGTGGCTGGAATCACCTCAGGTGGGAAGGCTGCGTTGCTCCAGCTGATCACCTCCAGAAAGGAGGCGTTGGAGACACCGGCGTCTGACGTAATAGGGCGCACTTGCACCTGAATTCCGCCCTGGGCGATCACCTGTTGCCCAACGCACGTGCCCGAGTCAGGAGAGATACAGCCACCCTTCACCATACTTCACGACCACATGAATTGGATAAAAGAACGGTTAATTAACCTCGCACTTCTCAGTACTTGGATTATGTTGCAGGGATAGTTGGACATCGAGGTGGACAAGTGTGAAACGCACCTGGCAGGGTTGCAGAGGCTGCAGTTGCCTACGGAGATGTTGAGGTTGTTGAGGTGAGGCAAGTAGTCACACTGTAGCGGCATGGAGAGAGTGGGTGGGGCGTCACCCACGAGGGAGAGGGTGAGGGGCAGGGAGTCTGGTAAGGGGTGATAACGGCGGGCCACGGGCACTGCGGAAAACACAATAGCGGCGCCACCACTAGCTGCCAGGGTCAGACTCAGGAACATCTGTGTAATAATTCGGTACTATTGATATGTCCGATCTCTAGTAGTAACGGAACTGCATTTCTCACTCATATCGTTTTAAATGCATTTAAACATTTTGGAAAGTGTGATTATGGAATATATTTAAGGAAAATTCATAAAATAATTCATATCACTAACAATCTATGATATAGTGCTATCTATCAACAACCCCATTGAATCCAAGTGTTAATAGATTAATAAAATTTTATGCGACATTCAAGTCTATAAGTGGATTATGAGTACGTCGTTAAAAAATAAAAGATAATTCGATTCACATGCTGACCACAAGATATTCACAAAATAACACAAGTCCTAATAAGTAAGAATTCCAACTAGGTAGATCCACACCCACAAACACACACAAACACACACACACGCACACACACACACGCACACACACACACACACACACACACACACACACACACACACACACACACACACACACACACACACACACACACCTGCAAATAGGTATATGATATATTTTCCGGAAGAGAATCAGCGCGGCGTAATAAATTTATTGCTCTGGAAGTACAGCTGTTCGGCGGCACACACCAACACCTTATATTATTCTCCACAGCTGAGCTGCAGATCCAACGGTAGCCACCAAGGTTGCGGCGGATGGGTAAGGTCATGGATGCCCTAAGGAAAGGGTTAATGCCCATTCCCTCAGATATAACGGTGAATCAACGGGTGTGAAACAGCAGTGAAATATCATATTAGCTCTTCAACTCGATGTAATACAACCCCGAGCGCCTACTGATACTGTTCAGTCAATTAACACCTAAACGTTCAGGCATTCTATCTTATATAACTTTAGCAAAAATTTACGTACGCATAAATTTAGATTGAATATTGAATGTAGAACTATGGAGGCAGCGGTGGTGGCTGGAGTGCATCTCCCTCTCCCTGAAGCTCACTGACGAACCTGAATCTGCGACCTTCAACAACCTGGCAACAAGCAACAACCTTCACTCCACACCGAGCAAGAAGGCAAGAATTAGAGAACGGACGATGCGATGATGAAAAAATGGAACAAACTGGAGAGAAAAAGGAAAACACAGTGACAAGCAGGAGGGGAGAACAAAAAACAACATATTACCTTGAAATTACCAATCCTATCCGCCACCACACCAGTGAGGAGCGGTCCGATGATGGTGATGGCAGGTGTGAAGGCGTACACAATACCTAGCTCCTTCTCCGTGATGCCCAGGGACCTTGCCTGTAGCGTCAGGAACGGGAACATGGCCATTGATGCTGCAAGTGGGGATAGAAATAGAAGAGGATACCAGTCATTATTTATACAAGCTGATTCACCTCGCCCCGCCCTTGAGTCACAAGGTGAATCATTGCAGCAAAGTCACATCCGCAGTGTCGGAATGTTTGTGAATGGAATGACAGACAAGAAAACATAACTTAAACCTTAATGATATTGATGCCGTCACTAAAAAAAAATATTGTTAGGACAATGACAATAACACCGATGACAGTAGTAGTAGAAGTAGCAGTAACAATATTAGTAGCAGTAGTATTATAGTATTAATTATAGTATTAGTAGTAGTTGTAGTGGTAGTAGTAATACTAATAGTACTACTACTGATGATATTACTACTTCTACTTCTACTTCTACTAGTACTATTACCAATACTACTACTATTACTACTACTACTTCTACTACTACTACTACTACTACTACTACTACTACTACTACTACTACTGCTACTACTACTACTACTACAGCTCCTACCACTACTACTTCTACAACTACTTATATTGCTGCTATCACTACTAATGCTAAAACAACTGCTTCTGCTGCAACAACGGTATACAAAATATTAAAAAGATCATAAACAAAGACGACGACGACGTCAATAAGCTGCATCAGATTTTGGAAAGCACCGCACGAAACACGTCGACCGTTACGTATAGTAACGGTCTAGTATAGTTACGTATAGTAATAGTATAGTACGTATAGTATAAAGAGAGACAACCTTCATCACTTCGTATGTACTGAGGGTGAAACGTATCTCCTGAACTGGTGGAGTGAAGCTGTGACTGGCTGGCGAGGTGGTGCTGGTGGTGGTGGTGTTACGAGAACTTGTGTTTTCTAAATAGTCTAGTCATTCTGGCGCAAATTTGGCCAAACCCGTCACTAATTGCAAAAGAAACGAAACCAGTTTTATTTGGTGGACTGAGGAGTTAGACATAACATATCAAAAATCCCACTTAGTCCAAATATTGGATGCTAAATTTTACCATTTAAAATTGTATATCTATGAGCCAGTTTTCCTGCATACATTATGACGCAACTCGGCCAATTTTCACAGTAGGAATCTAAAATTGGTACCTACACCTATGTTTTCATAGCTAATCTTTCAGAAAAACATGATTTCGAATAGATGCAGTCATATTTAAGTCCACTTCCTATATGTTTTATTCATGATAATAGGTTTTGTGATAAAGGGATTTTGACACTACTTTTTTTTCCAGGGCTGGTATGGCTGAGTGTGTAGTAATGGACTATCCACTATCTAATGGATCCCCGGTACTGACGCTGACGAAGAAAGGTTGTGAAGGAATTGCTAGTGCAGGAGCCGATAACAATGTACAGGTCATGCCAGGTCAGCAGGTGCATACAAAGTGCCGAAGAGACTACAACAGAGATGGTGGCAGACGTAAACGTATATCATCAGCTGGCAGACGTCTTAGTCTCCACTCAACTGATCCAAAATTTAGTTATCAAGATCACTGTTTGTTCTGTGGAAATGGTGACCGATACCAAGGACGGCAGAAAGATCATGTCCTCGTGCCTGTCCGCACCTTCAACTTCAGGACACTGTTAGGAAGAAATGCAGGGAACGTAATGATGAATGGGGAGAAACTGTGTTGTCAAGAATAAACTTTGTCCAAGATCTACATGCTGCCGATGCTATGTATCATCAGTCTTGTAATGTGAACTTTAGAACAATGAAACAAGTCCATGAATGCTTTCGAAGTGACGCTGCTCAATCCTCCAAGACAAGGAAGGTTGGGCGGCCCATTGCTAGCGAAAGGGAGCAGGCTTTCTTGAAAGTGGTTGACAACCTTGAAGTGAATGATGAAGAACTGACCACTGTTCAAGATTTCATTTCACAAATGGCCAATGTCCTACAGAATTCTGAGAGTGAGCCATATGGACAAACGCACATGAAAGAGAAACTCAAAGAACATTTTGGAGCCAAATTGTCATCACCGAGATCAATGGGAAGAAAAACATCGTCACATTTTGACACAAGGCTGCTTCAATAATAATTATCAGTGACTTTTTTAGTCAACCCAAAACTTCTGATACTGAGGCTGAAAAACTTCGGTTGATCGAGACAGCGGCAAAACTGGTAAAGGCTGACATAAAGACAGTAGTTCAAGACAAGGACATTTATCCTACCTCCATTGAAATGTCTTCTGTTGATATGACTTGTGCATTCTTGCCCAACTCTTTGCAACATTTTTTGGACTGTCTTTTGGTCGGAACGGACAAAGATCTCAAGTCTCTAAAAGTGTCTTCAATTGGACAAGCAGTAATGCAGGCAACTAGGCCCAGAGTTCTTATAGTCCCATTGCAGTTAGGCCTAGGTGTGCAATTTCACTCACATTTTGCTTCTCGTTATCTCGTAGACACATTATATAAGCATGGCTTTTGCAGTAGCTATAGTGAAATTCAGAAGTATGAAAGGTGTGCTGCTACTAAGAGTGGGACGGATATACCAGGTTATATACCAGGCCATTTCATCCAATATGCTGCAGATAACGTGGACCACAATGTGCAAACCCTAGATGGTAGTGGTACGTTTCACGGCATGGGCATAGTTGCCAACATTATCCCAATAAGTAAAAGTGCATCTATAATAAGACGGATAACTGTGACTGCAAGTGATATATCCCAGGTTGGGAAAATTGACATTCGACACTATGTGGCCCCAACGAATGGAATAAAAAAGCTCGAGTACAGGAAAATCCTGTTATCTGGGATGAAGTCACAAGAGGAACTGGCCAATGTGGATCTATTGTGGAAAACAACCTTTCCAGTCAGACCACAGAGACCAGGCTGGTCAGGTTTCATGCAACTAGTCTCCAAAGGAGACCATCCTGGTGTATCATCGGTAAGGTTATTGCCAATGATTGACATGGATCCTGGAGACCTGACGTGCATATACTCCACTTAGTGTTTTGTGCTTGAGCATTCCAGTCGTTATGATGTTACTCCAGTGATCATCTTCGATCAGCCACTCTGGTGGAAGGCTACTACCATCCTGGAAAACGAGAGGGAAGAAGTCCACTCCAATCAATTATACTGAGACTCGAAGGCTTTCACACGCTCACGAGCTGCTTGGGCTGCATTGGTCATCTGATGGAGGGATCTGAATTGAAGGAAATCCTGGAACAAGTGTTTGCCAGCAACACTGTCACTCACATCATGAGTGGTAAAGCTGTTGCCAGGGCTTTGAGGGGACATTTCCTTGTGGATACTGCCCTTCAAGCAATCCTACTGGCAGATTCACTTGGTTTCAAACTGACTTTAAGCTCCCTTTCCATGGTACCTCTAGAGACCGAGGATGAATGTGGTGATGATCAGGAATTGGACGAGGAGGGACCTCTACCATCAGTGGTCCCAGATGGTTCACAGGCGGAGGAATCAGCTGATAGTGATCAAGCTGAGGAATCAGCTGATACGGATCAAGGGGTACATGTCCCAGACATCATGCAGGACGTTGCGAAAATGCTCGATCAACTGATTTCAGGAAAGATATCCATGTCGGAGGTTGAATCGTCACCAACACTGAATGAAATACAAGCCTTGATTTCCAAAGCGACCGACACACCCAAAGAAAGAAGGAACACTTGTCAGCTGTGGAAGATGTACATGATGATGCTTGACATCATTCGAAAGGTTCTATGATCAGAAAGGACTGGGAACTTGGCTCTTCACCTTGAAGCAATAAAGGAGATGTTACCATACCTTGCAGTTTCGGGACACAGCTTGTACACAAAGTCATTGCATATCCACTTGCAGAAGATGTCTGACCTCGAGACCAGAAATGAGGGACTTTTCAATAAGTTCAAAGATGGACTTCATGTTGTTCGAAGGTCTGACAGATTCTGGGGTGGGTTGTCCCCTGACCTAGTAGTAGAAAAGATCCTAATGAGAAGCCTCAAAACAACAGGGGGTCTTACCAGAGGACGCGGATTGACAGAAACACAAAGGAATGTGTGGTGCATGTCCAGTCCGGTGTGTGCAGAAGTGACTCAAGCTATGCAGGACCTTACCAATGTAGCATTTGTCAATAGTGAACAGCAAAAAGATCTGTCCACAGCCCGTCAGAAGAAGGATTCTGCTGATATGAACAAAATTATTGAATTCCTCCAAGATAGGAGACCATTCGAGAAAGAAGGTGGTCTGAAGAATCTGGTAACTGGTGTATTTGCAGCAGAGAATGTGAATGTGACTCAGGCGAAAGAAGTTGGGGAGAGCATTCTGGATGGGATGTGTGGGAAACAGGTTTGCAACTACACATATCGGAAGAAAGATAGAGCAGTTACTATGGAATCCTAGTCAATAGTCAAGATTGATGGTGATGACATGCATATTGACCCACAACTGCTATTCCAAAAGCTGGTTATTATTGTAACGCACAAGGACAAACTCAATGAGGCGTTTTGTTATGAACTGTGTGGATTCCCTCCAGCTATTTTTGATAGACGGGACGTCCTCTTGAAGGCCAATAAACCAGCGCTAGCAAATGCCATTTGGGAATTAACAAGTACGATCTCTGATAAAGAGCAAGAGGAACTCGAGTCTAGCCATATTACGCATGTTATCGACGGAGGCACGTTGCTACATAGGATCATTTGGGGGAATGGAGAGACATATGATGCCATCTGTCAAAGATATGCGGCATACGTAAGGCGGAAATACAAAAAACCTGTCATTGTCTTTGAAGGATATGACGGTGGACCAGCGCCAAAAGATGGCACCCAATTCAGAAGAACAGGATCGGCAGTAGTCAGAGATGTCCATGTGTCCCCGGGTATGCAACTCCAAATGAAGAAAGATGACTTCTTGGCCAGCAAAACCAACAAACAGAAGTTGATTAACATGCTGGGTAGTACCCTGAAGAAATCAGAGTGTGTACTTCACCATGCAGATGGCGATGTTGACATAGTTATTGTTTCCCATGCTCTGAAGGTTGCTGAGACATGTGACACTATCGTTGTTGGAGATGACACTGACCTTATGATACTATTGTGCCATCATGCCACTAGGAACCACAGGAGACTCTACTTCCATCCAGAGGCTAAGTCCGGACAACAGCAAAGGTACATGGACATCCATAAGGCAAGATCGGAGCTGGGAGAACAGGTGTGTCGAGACTTGCTGTTTGTCCATGCCATGTTAAGGCTACGACATTACTTCGAGAATGTTTAGTATTGGTAAGGCTGTAGGATTGAAGCTGATCCAGACAAATGAGCAGCGGTGGGCATCGCAATTTTTTTTCCAATTCCGCAATCGCAATTCCACAATTCCGACCTGCACCAGTCCGCAATCGCAATTCCGCAATTTTTTTCAGATAGGCCTTTTCGCAATCGCAATTCCGCAATTCCGCAATTCCGCAAACTAATTTTGACACCTACAATTGAAACAAAACACCTACAATTAAAAAAAAAAATGTCTCTAGACTCTTAACATCTCTAGACTCTTAAACACCTAAAATAAAAAAAAAAATGTCTCTAGACTCTTTATTAGTGTTTAATACTTCTGTATTCCTATTCTGTTTCTGTCTATACTTGTTACTTGTCCTTCACAATTAAGTCTTTGTCTCTTTTAGCGTTTATCTTTACTTTTACACTTCACAGTCTACAGGCTAGTAATCACTAATCTAAGTAATCTACTAATCTTCCTCATTGTGACAATGCTGTGGGCACGGGAAGCATCCAAAAGAAAATATTAACATAAGAAAATAAAGAAACTACAAGAGGCCGTGAGACCTACACGAGGTAGTTACTGTAGTGAGTGTGAATTTCCCCCTTCATCTAGGGCCCTAGGCGATTAATTTACGTACTTGACGAACTCAGAAAAACAGGTAGCTATAGAGTGAGACTAGCAGTGGCGAGACTAGCAGTGGGGGTTACACCTACTACTGGTCCGGCATGAGCAATGGTCACCGTGTACGGGGAGTAGCTATAGGCATCTCCAGCAAACTGCAGCCGTCAGTTGTTGAGGTTACTCCGGTTGATGAACGTATAATGCGGGTGAGGATGAAACACACTCTGGGTTTCATGTCTCTTGTTGCAGTGTACGCTCCTACCGAGATGCGTAAAACTGAAGAGAAGGAGATGTTCTACGCCAAACTCGACTCTGTATTAGACCAGTGTCCTCCTCGGGACACACTCATTGTCTTGGGCGACTTCAATGCTACTACTGGCACTGTGAGAGATGGCTACGAGTTGTGTGTTGGTCCCCATGGCTCCGGTACCAGAAACACCAACAGTTCTCTGCTTCTGAACTTTGCAAGGTCCAGAAGGTTGAGAATTGCAGGTTCTTGGTATCAGAGACCAGAGCTGCACCGCTGGACATGGTATAGTAATGCCGGAGGGGTAGCTAAGGAGATCGACCACATCCTCGTTAGTACTCGTTGGAGGATCCTCCAGAACTGCAGGGTTTACCGGAGTGCTGAGTTCTTTGGAACAGATCACAGACTTGTTGTTGCTACACTTAAGCTTCATGTCAAGTCCAGAAGAATCTCAAGAGGTTAACCATACTGTGTTTCATCTTGAGAACTGAAGGACTTGACATGTGCTCATGAGTATGCGGTGGCAGTCTGAAATCGGTTTGATGTGCTCGGTGCTCTCGGGGATCCTGTAGAACTGTGGGATACCTTCAAACGTGAAACTCTACAGGCTGCCAAGGAGTGTATTGGGAAGCGCCCGAGGTCAAGGCGTGGTTTTGTCTCTACGGAGACGCTGGAGAAAATCGAGGAGAGTCGCGCTGCCAGGCTGGCTGGGAACCGGGACCAGCACAGGGCTCTGTCACGCCGGACTAGAACCCTCCTGAGGAGAGACAAGGAGAGGTATGTCAGGAGTCTCGCTGAGGATGTCGAGGTCATTTGAACGCTAATGACCTCCGACCCGCCTACCGAGCCCTGAAGAAGCTCCGTTCCAAGTCTCCTTCTCGGGCGAGTGCTATTCGAACAGCAGATGGGCGCCTCGTGTCGGACATGGATGGGCAGATGGCTCGTTAGGCTGAGTACTTTGGGCAGTTGTTCACGGTGGACCCTCCAACTGAGCAGCTTCACACCACTGGGTTACAGGCAGTAGATGCCGATCCTCCCATTGACGAAACCGCACCCTCTCTTGACGAAGTCAGAGAGGCTGTAGCAAAGTTGAAGGGTGGAAAGGCAGCTGTGTGTTTGTAATATCAGTGCGGAGCTCCTCAAAGCTGGGGTGAGGCCATGATCCGCGGGTTGCATGCTGTCCTGACTGCCGTGTGGCAATCAGGTACCATTCCTCCTGACTGGAAAAGGGGGCTGGTCGTCCCTATCTGGAAAGGGAAAGGGGACCGTCAGGACTGCAACAATTACCGCGGTATTACACTGCTCAGCGTACCAGGCAAGGTGCTTGCCCATCTATTGCTGACACGAATTCGCAGTCATCTGGTGAAGCATCAGAGACCTCAGCAGTCTGGGTTCACGCCTGGTAAGTCAACAACGGACCGTATCCTAGCGCTTCGTGTCCTGGTGGAACGCCGACGTGAGTTTCGACAGGGGATGCTTGCAGCCTATGTTGATCTCAAGAAGGCGTTTGACTCAGTGCATCGTGAGTCACTCTGGGATCTTCTGCGACTTCGAGGGATTCCTGCAAGGACTATTGGTTTGAAAACTGGTCTGTATTCTGGGACTGAGAGTGCTGTGAAGTGTGGGGCAGGTGTATCCAGCTTCTTTCCTGTGAATACAGGAGTGAGGCAAGGGTGCGTCCTTGCCCCATCACTTTTCAACGCTTGTATGGACTGGGTATTGGACAGGGTTGTAGATCAAAGTGATTGTGGAGCATCCGTCGGCAACACCAGGATCACTGATCTTGTTTTTGCCGATGATGCAGTAATCTTTACTGACTCGCTGGAGGTCCTGGTGATGGCTCTCGAGGCGCT
>JACEEZ010007381.1:23137-30637 GCA_016584305.1 Chionoecetes opilio | reverse complement strand
CCCACTTTTTTTCTACTCTTTTGAGTGCACTGCTAACCGACATGATACACTCTCGGCAGTAAATTATACTTTTTGTCGGAAAAAAATATACTCTTTTGGGTGTGGGTGGAGTCTTCAAGATCCTGGTGAATCAGAGCGCGCGCATGCATCCATTCTCATCTGACATCACCCCGTAAATGTTTATGTTTTCCATTAATTTTAATTATCATCTCATTCAGTATTCATAACATAAAGATCATATGCAAATAACTGTTTTCTGTTAGGCGTAGTTATGATACTTTGATGGCATGTATACAGTTACATATGGAAGTAGGAGCTCATGAATAATTAAATCCTGCAGCGACATCTGAAATCATATTCGCATCCTCGGTATGCGAATTGGACATACCGTCCGAATTTCCGTTGATGTTTGTGGCTAGAGCAGCAAAGCTGTTGTATGTTTGCTATAATATAAACAAATACTTAAATATATTCATGAGTGATATTACAATTGCAATAGAAATGTAGTATTTTTGTATATATGTCATATCACACAAAAGAGTCTTTTAGAAGCCCTATCGCAGGCCACGAATACGAACATTTTCTCAGTCTGATTCAGCTATGCCACAGTTTGGAGCTCGCTGAGCATCGCTCTCCCACGTGTATTTAAGTCAAGATTCATGAGAAATAGGAATTCCTGCGGCACTTCGTGAAATGGCTGTGTAGCAAATAAATATTCAAATAACATTTTCATAGCGCCCTCTACATTTCAGTTTGATATCAAGTCCATATATAAGTTAGAAAACAATGCTAGACAATTCTAAGAGCTCAAAACAATTAGATATCGATGTGTAATACTGACAATCACGCTACTACTCTTTGCTGTGCCTTCAATAATGTCAACCTTAACGATATTCTTTGAGCCTCTGTAAGAGGTAATGAAGTGTACGACACTTTTACTCCCGGCAACGTCTGGAAAGTGCTTTGGCAGCGCTACAATCGTATTTTGTGATGGCAAGCAGGGGCGAAGCTTAAAAGAGTATAATAATCCACAAAATTGGCCGCCACAAAATACGCCTATATATATATATATATATATATATATATATATATATATATATATATATATATATATATATATATATATATATATATATATATATATATATATATATATATATATATATATATATATATATATATATATATTATATATAAAATCACTTAATTTCAACCTCGTTCATGGTGAGTGAGTGAGTAGGTGAGGGCGTGGGTGGGTGGGTGAGTGAAGGCGGGGATGGATTCGTGAATAAGTGATTGAGTGAGTAGAGTGGGTGGGTTAATTAAGGAGTGAGTGAGGGAGTGAGTGGGTTGGAGGGGTGTTGCAGAAATGAGTGACGGCGTGGATCGGTTAGTGAGTAAGAGAGTGAGGGCGTGGGTGGATGGGCGGGTAGGTGAATGATTGAGTGAGAGCGTGGCGTGGGTGGATGGGCGGATAGGGAAATGAGAGTGAGCGAGATTTGACCCCATTAATTAACATCACCGTGTGACTTCATTAGCTAGGTAGAATTTCTGCCTATAGCTGCCTGGGTGTGGACGTGGCATGGGGATAATCCCTCAGCCTCCTCAGGTCAAGGAGATAAGTAAGGTGGCGTGGGATTGAAGGAAGATATTGTTGATGCCATCATGCTTTTACGATGTAATGCATAAAATAAATGCACCCTAATTTAGGTATATATATATTTATATATATATATATATATATATATATATATATATATATATATATATATATATATATATATATATATATATATATATATATATATATATATATATATATATATATATATATATATAATATATATATATATATATATATATGTATATATATATATATATATAAAACTCATACAGACACAACCTCCCCTTCCAGAAGCCCCCCAACCATATAGGAGGTTAGGTTAGGTTCATAATCTCGTCGGGGGGTCGAGGGGGGCGGAGCCCTCACGTTAGAAGGTTATATTTGGTTCTATCCATCTGAAAAAACACAAATTTTAGGCAAAAAAAGTCAGTGTCTCAGAAAGTGACCGCACAGTCCTCGTCCATTTTGACCAAAAGCACTAATTTTAGGCAAGGAAAAACGGTATTATTCTAGTGTTTGCCCATACTAGTCCGGTAGCCATGGCGCTGCACCTTGTTTTGTCGGATAAAGTTTTTTTTTTTTGCTGTTTCTTGTAGCTTGGGGGTACCTCTTCAAAATACAGGAGGGTGCCCAGTGGTTACCCGTGGGCATTTTGAGATATTAACCCCATAAACACCAAAATCACAAAAGAAACGTGATTTATTATATTGCATGCAAAATACTTAAATCAAATGCCTCTAACCTGTTATCTACAATGAATTATTAATAAAGCAGTTCCTGTATTCCATATAATACAGTATTTTCTGCCCTCTAGCCATTTATGAAACTTATTAACTTATTTTTACAACACTTTGGTGAGAATCACACTGGGAAATATATGTGTATTAACTCATGTTTACATTTTCTTTACAGATTTGGTTATGGATCCAGTGCCCGAGGAGTGTTACTTCAGTTGGAAGTTCAACTGCCAAGCAAAGAAAGAAAAATTGAAACCTGTAAAAGCAGTCAGAATAAGGAACATTATCCAGTGTAGTAAGATATATGGCGATGAAAAACACTTTGAGCTTCAAGAATCATTAGATGATAACAATGAAATGATATTGAAATGTCATAAAAGTTGTGTGTCATGTTACACCTCAAAGGTACACATTGAACGGCACCAACGTAAGAGGGGCGCAGAACCTGATTCCAATGTCCCTTTCAAGGTGACCAGGCGCTCACATTCGGGAGGTTCAGCTGAATGTTTTGATTTTAAAAGGCACTGTGTTTTCTGTGGTGAGCTTTGCAATCTTAATGCTGACAAGAAAACAACCCATCTAGATGGAGGGAGGCATATCTATTCAGAGAACATGGACACCAAGGCATCTCTCTTGGATGTTTGTGGGAAGCAAATGATGATGTTGCGCAAAGTGTCCAACTCCGTCTTCAGGGGGCACTGAGTGATCTGCCTGCTGCAGATGCCTCGGTACCATGCTGACTGTCGACAAAGATTTCTCTCCTTTCGGTCACTCCTAGGGCAGGCTCCTACTGTAGAATCACCGAGGACACTGATGAAGATCACCCCTTTGCATCAGTTGTAGAGAAGATGACAGCTGATCGATCAGAATGTGGAATTCTATTGAACTGCTTGCAGCCTATACAGAGCTTAATGGGGATAGGCTTTCAAGGAGGACCCTCATTCAGAAACTGCAGCAGACATTTGACAGTGAGCTCATAGTGCTATCCTCACCTGGCATTGCTGATATCATTGCTTTTCGCAGTTGTGCCTCGCAGACTCTCAGACTTGTGAATGTAGACGAGGATGACTCGGAGAGTATTGCAATGAAAGCTAGCAAGCAAATCATTCAGGATGTGAAAAACATGGACAAGGACAAGGGACACTACAACATTAGCATTAGTAAGGACATTATCAAAGAGTCAGTGAGTGACTTCCTGTTGATGCTGTTGGCAAAGGTGTCCTCCAGACTAGATAATACCCTCCTCTGCACTGCTCATAGGCTCAATTGTCACAAGTACTCTCAAGTCCCAGGCAACTTGTTTGCAAGTAGACCTAGCAGAAAAGATGGTGGAGTCGAAGAAATCATCACAGCATGTACTCCTATGGTGTGTGCTGTTCATACACAGAGTATCGCAGGTTCAAGAAATCTACATCTCAGGCAGCCGTAGCAGATCTGAAGTTATCTGGCATATGTAATGCTGGAGATGGCTTAGTTCAGGCTATTGTTGATAACTTCGATGCTGATATATCCTCGCAGAATGGGAAGCAGTCCACACATTCTCTGGCTGTCCTTCTCACACAGTACTCCCAGACCCCAGAAAAGGGTGAAGAGCAAACAAATCCAAAGATCAACAGGATCCCTAAAGATTCACCAGATGTTCCATATGACGTAGACATCCACCGATACCAGCGACCCAAACAGCCTCCAATGCCACCAGATGGAACCACAAAGGTCGTCTGCTCCCTGAAGTCACTCACTCAACAAGCAGTCGCGGTTAGCAGAGCTTCAGAGGCCGACCTCAGTTTTCTACAGGACGTTCTTACTCAAGACAACTGCCCAGAATTCCATGGATACAATACAAAACAAAGTAGGGAGCAGGGCCATCTCCCTCAGGCCAAGACAGAAGTGCTCTATTTACCCCTGATTGACATGAAGCCATCGGATCCTGATACGATGATGACCGCCATGACCAGAGTCCAAGAGCTCACATCTGAAACTGGACAGGATTTCAGTGTGCTGACATGCGACCAGCAGCTGTATCGGGTTGCAGTGCAAGTGAAATGGGCCCACCCGGAGAAGTTCAAATACATGCATTTACGTCTCGGAGGGATGCACGCACTGATGAGTTTTGTTGGAGCAGTTGGTTCACTGATGGCTGAAAGTGGGCTCTCCACTGTCCTGTCAGAAGTCTTTGGAGGGGTTGCTAAGATGTTGGCTGGGAAGAAGTTCCCTCAGAATGTACGAGCCCTACGAATGATGGCGGAGGAGGTGTTAAGGAGCCTGATCGCAGATGGCAACTTTCAGACAGCTGATGACCTGAGGAGAGCCTTGGATCACATAGTCAGCCAGAGCAGGACAGCCAAACTTTGGGTTGAGGTGTTGGTGAAGCCAGTGTTGCTGATGATGTCCTACATCCGGGTCGAACGTGAGGGTGACTGGCTCCTCCATCTGAACACATTCCGGAAGATGCTTCCCTACTACTTTGCAGCCGGCCATGTCAACTACGCCAGGTATGGCCTCTACTACCTCCGCTCCATGGAACAACTTCCTCCACATGTCCAAAGCTATTTCATCCAGGGACAACATGTCACGAGACACATCAGCGGAATATGGAATGGCCTGTGGAGTGACCAGTTCATCGAGTCCACCTTCATGAGGTATGGTCACAGTGCGGGAGGGATCATTGGCATAACCCTGAAGACAGAGGCACTGAAGATCTGGGCACTGAGCCGCCACATCTGCTGCAAGATCGAGTCAGATATGAAGGAGATGGAAGAGGAGACAAATACATCCAAAGTTCAGCTATATCACAAGGAAGAGAATAACCCTGAGCCAGGGTTATAGCAGATGCCAAGGACAGGGCTGGACTTCGCCAGAGACTGGATACCTGCCTCCATCCTTTGGAACCACATGATCATCCATCAGAAAGCATCGTGAACATCACAAGTGGGAAGATAGCGCCAGCATCTGTTAATGTAGACAATGCTGTACTGATTGGAGAGACAATGTTGAAAGATTTTGAAGTGACCTGGCCAGAGGGATTTTACAGTACCATCCCAAAGAAAGCAAAGACAATGGCAATAACTATGAAATCCATCCAAGTTGACGACTCCAAAATGTTACATGTATGACCTGAATGTCATCTACTCAAGAGTTATCGCACTGTTCTCTAGTGACCGCAGTGTTGATGTGAAGGATGTTCTCGCCTACGAGCTGGCACCAGTTCCAACTGCCATGTTCACAGAGGAAGGAATGCGGCTGTGTAAATTAAAGTCCACACTGAAGAAGTCACTCCAGGTGGAAGTCTCGAAGAGGAAAGTAAATGACGCAGACATCACAGTCATTGATGGATCTGCACTTCTTTGGACCATCCACTGGCCAGCAGATGGCACTGTAGCTGATTTCATAGAAAATGTTAAGGCACGGCTAACTTCATACCTCTTAAAGAGTGACGTCTACCTTATCTTTGACAGATACTACGAGTTCAGTATCAAGTCCGTCACCAGAGATGTCAGGGAGACAGTGGTCAACAAAAATCATCATCTCCTCCTGTCAACCAAACTACCAGCCCAGAAAGTTGTCCTGTCATCCATTGAAAACAAAAAACAGCTGAACAAATTACTGTGTGAGGAACTGAGCAAAGACAGGCTATTTCATCTACGGAGCACAAAGAAGCACAAGTTGGTGGTGACAGGTGAGGACCCATGTCCCATCGAGATCAGGATGGAAGAAAGACGGGACAGATATGATCTAGAAAATCAGCAGGAAGAAGCTGACACCATCATCGTCCAACAAGTCCTGAGGTGTGCTGGAGAAGCCCATCACATCACTGTGGTTTCTGATGACACAGATGTGTTTGTCCTCCTCCTTCACCATTACCATCAGACAGGACTGGATGTACCATCCAGGGGGAATCCATGATGGATTCCCCCCGCAAGGACAGAACAATAGTGGACATCAAGTCAACACTGGCCAAGCAGACACAAATTGTCGAATACCTTTTACCAGCCCATGCCATATTAGGATGTGACACTGTAGCATCGTACTATGGGTTGGGAAAAGGCTCTGTCATCAAAGCCCTGAAAGCTGGTTATGACCTATCAGCCATTGGCAACATGGATGCACCATTCCAGCAAGTCCTTGAACAAGCCACTGCCTTCATCTCGGCCTGTTATGGCATAACAGAGAGCACGGACATGTCCCACACAAGGCTACTTGTCTGGGGGAAAAAGAATGGGAAAGGACATATGTCTGCACCAAATCTGGCTGCTCTACCACCAACAAAGGAAGCATTCCTTGAAAATGTTAAGAGGGCCCACTTCCAAGCGTACTTGTGGCGAAATCTCGATGTGAATCAGCTACCAGCACTGGACCCAGAGGAATTTGGATGAGAAAAAGACACCTGTAACAGGGCACTGATCCCAATCCACCTACCAGAAGATGCCAAACTTGTCCCAGACTACATCCTGAAGATGATCCGGTGTGGCTGCAAGAGTGAGACCCCTTGTGCTTCCAAGAAGTGCAGCTGTAAAGAACATGGTTTGCCATGCACGATGTTCTGTGCATGTTTCATGGTAGGATGCTCAAGACCCTAAGTTTTGGGCATGAAGGGGTTAATATCTCAAAATGCCCAAGGGTACCCACTGGGCACCCTCCTGTACTTTGAAGAGGTACCCCCAAGCTACAAGAAACAGCAAAAAAAAAAACTTTATCCGACAAAACAAGGTTCATCAATAAATCAGGCTATGGCTCCCGGACTATACTCCTCCTCTCCCACAAAACAAGCTTGGGGACCTGGGGGAATGCGGAATATTTGGCTGGGGTACAAAATATGCGTCGCAACCACATAGTTTTTGAGTTAGGGGTGTTGAAAAAAAAACCTAGATTTAGGGAAAATTCATTAGATTTCTTCTGAATCCAGAGACGTGTAAACTTGACGATCCTCACAGAATGATGACCGAAATGTCGAGAACCCCCCCCCCCAACCCCCCGCTAGGAGGTTAGGTTAGGTTATATTTGGTTAGGTTAGGGTAGGTTATATTTGGTTAGGTTAGGTTAGATCTGGTTAGGTTAGGTTAAATTTGGTTAGATTTAGGTTCCCACTACCCCCCCCCGGGGGGGGCCCATGGGTTTAGGCGGGGAACGGCGCCGCCGGGG
>JACEEZ010007381.1:0-20268 GCA_016584305.1 Chionoecetes opilio | reverse complement strand
ATAAAAGGGGGAAAAGTCTGTTTCTGCTTTCTTCTGTATAATATAAAAATTATATATATATATATATTATATAATATATATATATATAATATAGAGAGAGAGAGAGAAGAGAGAGAGAGAGAGAGAGAGAAAAGGAGAGAGACGAGATGAGAGAGAGGAGAACGAGAGAGAGAGAGAGAGAGAGAGAGAGAGAGAGGTTGCAGCTGACCTGATCTGACGCTCAAATCCTTATCTCGTCTCGTCCTCCTTCTCTCCAGGGCATGTGGCTCGTTACGGTACGGTACGAAATTACGGTACGGTACGGTAATTTAAGGGCTAAAAGTACGGTTCGATATTACGGTTCGATATATTTCTTCAAGTTCGGTACGGTACGAAAGTTCGATTTTTATTTCCGTACTTATATCGAACCATTTTCGTACCCAGCAGTATGGATGTTAGGCTACCATCCATACTGTATATCTATCTTTATGTATATCTATCTGTAAAAATTACTTGACTTTACCCCAGCTCAGGAACCAGGGAGTCAGGGACTCAAGGAGCGAGAGTTGACCCCATTAACACCACTGTGTGACCTCATTACCAGGGAGGAATTTTCTATACAGCGCCTGGGTGTTGATTTGGGGTCCTGTGACTCCTGAGGATAATGATTAATAGTTCAACAGGCCATGTGTCTAGTTCCTATCTACCTTAATATATATATATATATATATATATATATTCACTTCACTTCAACCTCGTTCATGGTGATGGAAGAGTGAGTGAGTGAGGGCGTGAGTAGGTGAGGGCGTGAGTAGGTGAGGGCGTGAATTCGTGAATAAGTGAGTGAGTGCATGAGGGGTGTGGGTGGGTTGGAGGGGTATTGAAGTTATGAGTGAGGTTGTGGATGGGATAGTGAGTAGGATGGTGAGGGCGTGGGTGGATGGGCGGGTAGGTGAATGCTTGAGTGAGGGCGTGGCGTGGGTGGATGGGCGGATAGGGGAATGAGAGTGAGCGAGATTTGACCCCATTAATTAACACCACCGTGTGACTTCATTAGCTAGGTAGAATTTCTGCCTGGGTGTGGACGTGGCATGGGGATTATCCCGCAGCCTCCTCAGGTCAAGGAGATAAGTAAGGTGGCGTGGGATTGAGGAAAATATTGTTGATGCCATCATGCTTTTACGATGCAATACATAAAATAAATGCACCCTAATTTAGGTACTTATATATATATATATATATATTATATATTATATATATATATATATATATATATATATATAATATATATATATATATATATATATTATATATATATATATATATATATATTATATATATATATATATAGTTAAATGACTATATACTGTATATAGTCTCTATATATAGAGATAAATGGGTAGAAGTTACTATGTGTTGTATGTACCTGTAAAAGTATGTGTATATTAAAAAAAATGGAAAATTAAAATGATTAGTAATTATGTCAATTATTGATTTTGTTTATGAAAGTCAAATTTTTTGGGTACGAACAATAGTTCGAAATTACGGTACGGAAATGAATCGTACTAGTACGGTACGATACAAATATTCAGGTACGGAACGTAATTACGGTACTGTATTTATCTGAGGTACGAATTACGAAAAATATTACCGTACCGTACCGTACTACATGCCCTGCTTCTCTCTCTCTCTCTCTCTCTCTCTCTCTCTCTCTCTCTCTCTCTCTCTCTCTCTCTCTCTCTCTCTCTCTCTCTCTCTCTCTCTCTCTCTCTCTCTCGATCTCTCTCCCTTTCTTATATTGCTGAAATAATATCTGTGTATTTACGAATATATTTTATTTCCAATATTGCGTGTTTGTGTGTGAGAGAGAGAGAGAGAGAGAGAGAGAGAGAAAGAGAGAGAGAGAGAGAGAGAGAGAGAGAGAGAGAGAGAGAGAGAGAGAGAGAGAGAGAGAGAGAGAGAGAGAGGAGAGAGAGAGAGAGAGAGAGAGAGAGAGAGAAAGAGAGAGAGAGGGGGAGAGGGGGAGAGGGGGAGAGGGGGAGAGGGAAAGGGAAAGGCGCTACGAATCTTACTAACTAGGGTAAAAAAATGTGGCCTTTGGTCAATCCGTGGGGATATTTTTCCTGCTGGGGAAAAAGATGGCGGCAGGGGTGTCCGGTCGGCTTTTCAGTTTATAGTACATAGGAAGGAGTTTATATGGAAAAACGTTATTAGTTAGTCTATGTGTGTAGCTAGTATCATATGAAAATAACATTTGAGTAACGCGGCGAAGATTATTACGGGATAACACAAGGTCATATTTTCCCTTATTTCAATAACTTCCAACATATTATCAACACATATCAATACTCAACGGTACACCTAATAAGGAATATGTAGATGATGGAGAATTAACATGGATAATATCATGATTTAGAATAGAATATTATTTGAAATAATTTCCCAGCTACCAATGCACTAAACTGCCAGACGTACGAGAGCCATTACATAGGGTTAAAAACCCACAAAGGGCCTAAATTGTCACCCTTAACCAGTCGATAACATAATGACAACTTAGTTATAACTTGTTTTTGCTCCTTCATTATATCGAGATAGACTGAATAATATAAATAATTGCAGTACGACACGTTTTTTTAGGAATTCCTCGACGGCGCCGGGCGCTGTGTCAGTGAGTGAAAATAATCAATGGGGAGTTTTCTAATAAGCTCACGCTCAAGCCTGTCTCTCAGGCTCTCACATCCTCAGCACTTTCAGGCTGAATGATCTATCATTTACCGTAAATTCTCTGTACTTCTTTGGGACATCAGAATTACCCTTCAATACAACAACTGAAACAGTTCTTAATAAAAAATGTAGTTTATCATTTTATTTGTCTGCACTTGGTGAAAATATTGGCAAAACAATTGAATATTTGAAAACTCAATCTTTAAAAATCGTCTTTTCATAAAAAAACACAAGTTCAAGCAGAATGAGGCTTCAGGAAATATCTACTTGTATGTAAGCATTCA
Source organism: Chionoecetes opilio (assembly GCA_016584305.1). Lineage (NCBI taxonomy): Eukaryota > Metazoa > Arthropoda > Malacostraca > Decapoda > Majidae > Chionoecetes > Chionoecetes opilio. The sequence goes on along the minus strand of JACEEZ010007381.1, from coordinate 17,281 downwards.
CTGAGTACCTGTTTTGGGTGTATATGTCTCTCTTGCGACGAACATTTAACCAAGAAGTAATTTAAGTGCTTGGCACCTCAACGAACAGTCCGGGATGGAAGACAGTTGAGAGCGTTTGTTTACTATTACCGTCTCGAAAGACGAAAGTCTCCTTTATGTGGAAAACGGTATGTGGGAGCGGATGCCACGAATATTCCAGTAGAGGATAGAGAGTGTGATGAGATAAGCGGGTGATAATAGTTAGGATGACAGTTTCTGGTATTGAGGAGTTAGGAGTATCAGAGATATGAGCTGTGAGGTAAGGAGCGGGTGCGCTGTGCTGAGTTCCTACCCGTGTGGTGTCTACAGGAAAGTGGATGATAACAGATCCTGCCGGCGGGATGGTTTCTGTGGAGATGCTGAACGCCACACTCTGTTTTGGTTAAATGTTCGTCGCAAGACAGACAGACACACCCAAAACAGGTACTCAGTGAATGCTTACATACAAGTAGATATTTCCTGAAGCCTCATTCTGCTTGAACTTGCGTTTTTTTATGAAAAGACGATTTTTAAAGATTGAGTTTTCAAATATTCAATTGTTTTGCCAATATTTTCACCAAGTGCAGACAAATAAAATGATAGACTACATTTTTTATTAAGAACTGTTTCAGTTGTTGTATTGAAGGGTAATTCTGATATGTCCCAAAGAAGTACAGGGAATTTACGGTAAATGATAGATCATTCAGCCTGAAAGTGCTGAGGATGTGAGATGCGCGAGGGACATCTGGCGGCTTAGCTTTGAAAACTCCCCATTAGGTGGAAAACGCACGAGTGGGTGGTTGTTGTTATGTTGTTCGCCGCAACCTATATCCTTCTACATAGCTGTTCAGTGGTCCACGTACACCAGCATGTAAACCCAATAACGAAAATGCTTTTGTACTTATGAAATAAACAATGTCCGTAGCAATTATGATCTCCTTTTCATCGTATTACTGGATAACGACATAGGAATATTTATGGTTATACTTTCTAAGTATATTGCAGATACAGTAATGTTTTTATAAGTGTTGAACAGCCCATTAGTCTATTAATCGGCTAATGGGTTGTGCAACACCCCTTAAAACGTTACTATATCTGCAATATACTTAGAAAGTATAACCATAAATATTCCTCAATAGGCGTATTTTGTAGTGTCCTTCCGGAGTAAAATTATACTTATTTAAGCTCCGCCCCTGCTTGCTATCACAAAATACGATTGTAGCGCTGCCAAAGCTCTTTCTTGATGTTGCCGCGAGTAAAAGTGTCGTACACTTCATTACCTCTTACAGAGGCTCAAGGAATATCGTTAAGGTTGACATTATTGAAGGCACAGCAAAGAGTAGTAGCGTGATTGTCTGTATTACACATCGATATCTAATTGTTTTGAGCTCTTAGAATGGCCTAGCATTGTTTTCTAACTCTATAGATGGACTTGATATTAAACTGAAATGTTTAGGGCGCTATGAAACTGTTATTTGAATATCTATTTGCTGCACAGCCATTTCACGATGTGCGTCGAGGATGTTTAATGCTTTCATGGACCTGTACGTATGTAGGCTACGTGTACCTACATCTACGTTTCACCAATTATTCTTTGCCTAAACCTAGATGAATGCTGGTTGTGATTCATCCTCCAGTGCATCTCCCCCGTTTAACATCCATGGGCGGGTGTGTGGTGGGCGGGTGTGTGATGGACGTGTGGTGGGTGGGTGTGTGGTGGGCGGATGTATGATGGGCGTGTGGTGGGTGGGTGTGTGGTGGGCGGATGGGTGATGGGCGTGTGGTGGGTGGGTGTGTGGTGGGCGGATGTGTGATGGGCGTGTGGTGGGTGGGTGTGTGGTGGGCGGATGTATGATGGGCGTGTGGTGGGTGGGTGTGTGGTGGGCTGATGGGTGATGGGCGTGTGGTGGGTGGGTGTGTGGTGGGCGGATGTGTGATGGGCGTGTGGTGGGTGGGTGTGTGGTGGGTGTGTGGTGGGCGGGTGTGTGATGGGCGTGTGGTGGGTGGGTGTGTGGTGGGCGGGTGGTGGGCGGATGGGTGATGGGCGTGTGGTGGGTGGGTGTGTGATGGGTGTGTGGTGGGCGGGTGGTGGGTGGGTGGGTGGTGGTGGGCGGGTGGGTGCCTGGGTGGTGGTGGGTGTGTGGTGGCCCGTGGGTTACACACAGAGACCTTCCTACCGTGTTGGAGCTGAATCAGACTGATGAAATGTTCGTATTCGTGCCCTGCGATAGGTTCTCTAAAAGGCTTTCTTTTTGTGTGATGTAACATATATACCAAATTTATACATTTCTATTGCAAATGTAATATCACTCATGAATATATTTAAGTATTTGACTATACTATAGCAATAATACACCAGTTTTGGTGCTAAGCCAGCAAGCATCAACGAAGATTCGGACACATTGAAAAATTCGAGGGATTGGGAAAATTGTTCCCAGACGTCGCTGGAGAATTTTAATATTTGTGACTTCTTACCTGTTAAGAGTCACCTACTCTACTCCTTACTACTCCTTACCTACTCTTAATTAAATACAGTATCCTTTGCATGTCGTGCGCATGTAATGAATGTTGAATTGGATGAGAATTAAAGGAAAAGAGAAACATTTACGGGAGGAGTTTTGATAAGATTTTCTCATGCGCGCGATCTGATTGGCCAGGCTCTTGAAACCACCACCCACACCCACGACTGTAAAATTTTACAGGAAAAGAGTAAAATATCGCTGCCGGGAGTGTATCTGCTCAGTTTTCTGTGCACGCAAAAGAGTAAAAAATAAGTGGGCGGAGCTTAAATAAGTAAAATTTTACTTCCAAGGGCATGGACAAAATACGCTTAATCAGTTAATATAACAGCGGCTAATGGTCATATGCCCTACGGCGGGCCGCTGGGAGCGGCCCGCCGGTGAGCCTCTGAGCAAATTCCCAGCGGCCCTATGTCGTACACTTCCGTCGGGCCGCCGGTAAGACATACGGAGGGCCTCCGGAGGCCCTCCGTCTTTGTGTTTGCTGGGTTAGGTTAGGTTAGGTTATCGGTGGGTCAAGCCCCCCGCTAGGTTAGGTTAATTTTGGTTAGGCAAATTTCTCTAGATATAAGGAAATTACCTTAGATCTAGGGAGTTTGTCCCCCCTACACAAGTCTTAAATTACGTGTCTCCGACGCATTATTTGATCCCCACCCGAAAACCCCGCATTCCCACAGGTCCTCAAACTTGTTTGGGGGAAGTGGGAGAGTATGGGCAAACACTAGAAATTTACCGGAAAAACTAGTCAGTGTCTCAGAAAATGACCGCGCAGTCCTCGTCCATTTTTACCAGAAGCACTAATTTTAGGCAAGGAAAATTTAGTCAGTGTTTCAGGAAATGACTGCATAGTCCTCGTCCATTTATATCAAAAGCACTAATTTTACCCAAGGAAAAATTAGTCAGTGTCTCAGAAAATGAACGCGCAGTCCTCGTTTATTTTTACCGGTATCTTTCCCTTAATATCCTACTAACCTATTCATTACCCTCGGCGAGAGTTCCCGGATTGTGTCGGGACGAGAATTTCGGTAGACGAGAGTACCAGGTACCGTTCTCATTATCCCTGAATGATACGATTAGGTCACTCAGAATGTCTGTCTCTTAACGCCCTTTAATTATATGATTATATGGTCAACCATGATGTCTGCCCCTTTTTGTCCCTGCATTGTTAGGTTAATCAGGATGGCTGGCCCATTATTGCCCTTGAAATATTTATTAAAAGTCAATCAGGATGTCTGCGCCTTAAATCATTGCCTCCAAATTGTTTATTTCTGGTCAATCAGGGACCCTTCCTTATCGCTTTATACCAGGATACATCGATTTGTTGTGTCAAGCCAGAGGCCAGCTCAGTAATCAGCTGATTAATGTTTGTCAACACTATTTATCTCGTGGCAGCCTTGTGATTGGCTGATAGATCTGAATAGACAATATAAACACTGCTGTGATTCGCTATTAGCGAGGATGACGTCATTGTATTCGCCAGCCAATCAGCTGTCTCTGTGGAGATACTCCGAGATACTCCTCCTTGCGCCAGGCGTAAGTCCATCTTCGGCGGATTATTCAAACAGCCTCGGCGCAGGGGGGGGCGAGGGTTGCGCCGGAGTAGTATTTACGCCATGCTTACGCCGCTTGACTTACGCTTAATTGCTGGATCTGGCCCCAGGATGTGTATGTGTGTGTTGGTGGAAGGCGCTCTCATTCTATACCTGTTCTTCTATGAGTTCGTCTATGATGTATGTGTGTGTGCAGGTGGAAGACGCTCTCATTCTACCTGTTCTTCTATGAGTTCGTCTATTTGTCTAGCTGTAGGCTACATGTCATTGTAGGTTCATTTGAGCTCTTTGTAAGGAGTTGCGATGCCTAAAGTCATCACTTGCCTGTTGAAATGGGTCACTTGTCCCTGTTTAATCACTTCTTCCTTATAAACTACAACTTATATATTCACAAACAGTGAAAACCTACCACAAAACTTGAAGGAGGATTATTGGCCATCTTGCGGTAGTAGGGGTAATGCAAGTTAATGTTACTGTGGAGCGGCCCGCTGCGGCCGCTTGACAACCCTGCGTTGTTGACGTCACAGCATGGCGCCGGTCGTTTTGGGGCGCACAAATTTTCCTCCACTTAAAATGGCTGTATCATCAAAAATACTGTTCACATCGAAAATTCAGCATCACTGCCCTACTATTTGAGTCTTGAAGATTTCCAATCTATCGTTACCTCAAGTAGAGTAAATGGGTCCATTGCATACATTATTGGAACGATACAGAATGCTCATCGCACGGTACCGCCCATGCGATGGATGCCTTACAATAAACAAAAAAGTATTCAAACAATACTGAGTTTTTGTTCATATGCTATTTGATGTAAATCACCTCCAAAAATATTAATCAGACTTTAAATGAAGTCTTTGATGCGTTCGTTATGGAATGTTTATCGTTGCATAGAAGAACTTGTGATACCGGGCAAATCTTAGCCAAGCTGGCGATTCCGCCGTGGAGTAGATTTGCGTAAACACTGTACTCGGCTTATATCGTCCACATTACTGCTCACATATAAAATTGTGTGAATGATTAGATTATAACGTGATTTTTTGTGTAGCAGGAAGTAGGTGAAGCTATCTTATCTCAGAAATATAGCTCATGCATCCGGAAAATATACTAGCCACCTTCCTGACGTTTCTTATCTGTATTATATCGTGATTGATGACTATATCCTAGTTAATGGGTTGTAGCTACCAAATAATTAGAACCAAAGATGGTATTATTATATACTAGGACCGAAATTCCCTACACAATTGGGAGTTTGGTTTCTGTTTACCTTATTGGATTCTAGGAAACATTCTCTCTATGAGCTTCCGTCGCAAATAATTACTTTTGGAGATATAACTTGTTCATAGGAAGGAGAAAGACATTTGTTTACGTCCGCCTCACTCTTCTTCCTCTTGTGACCTGCATCGCCTCGATTCTTTCCTTGCCATGCACACTTTTTAATGAGGATTTGGCTTTAGTTAGGAGGTTAAAACGCGGGTTTAGGTTAGGTTAGGTTAGTGAGTCAAAAGGTGGGGTTAGGTTAGTTTAATTTTCATATCTCATATGTACACACCTTCCTATTAAAAATATCTTATATAATATATATCGTATACAATTTTTCACGTCGACGGGACTTCTAATTTTCGGTGATAGCTCTAGTTCTTGATTTCGATGTTATAGTACTCAGTATATAGTACATTTAATAAGCTTTTACCGGTGTTTCTGCATTCATTGATTAAATACCAGCAAAAACTTGATCGGTTAGGTTAGGTTAGGTAACTAATGTCCATTTTAGGTTAGTAAACTAGTGGGGGAGGTACAGTTAAGTCCGGATACGTAACCAATGTCAAAAACGCAGTTCAGATTGTTCCAAAATACATAAAATATACCAGAAAAATATAGGTTACGAATAAAACAGAACTAAACCTAATATAACATGGGGGGACATGACCCCAAAGGACCCCCTTTCCTTAAACTAACCTAACCAACCTTAAAAACCTCAGGCTTCCCAGTGATGTAACTTATTTTGACTATTACCATACCATATTATGATGACTCATGACTTAATCAAACTCTTCAGAGCAACAATTTCTTGCTTCTGTCAAGGGGGTAAAATAATAACTAGTGATTACCAAGAAAAACAAAGGTCAGATTCTTTCAAAACACATCAAAATCTATCGGAAAAATAGTTTTATCTGAAAAAGGAGAGGGTCACAAAAACTAATCTTTACCCTTTGGGCCAGGTTTATGGTACTGTACTCGGGTCTACCGGATTTCTCGTTCCCATCGGCGAGAGTTCCAACATTGCACGCCGTCGAGTATTACTTTTTTCTAGGACTCAATATACATATCAGTATTATTCTAGTGTTTGCCCATATTCTCCCCTCTCCCGAAAACAAGCTTGGGGACCTAAGGGAATGCAGGATATTTGACTGAGGTACAAACTAGGCGTCGCAACCACAGTTTTTGAGTTAGGGTTGTAAAGATTCCCTAGATCTAGGGTAAATGGATTGGATTTTTCTAAGTCCAGAGACGTGTGAACCTTACGATCCTCACAAACATAATGATAACCGGAGTGTCGAGAACACCCACCCACCCTCGCTAGGAAGTAAAGTAAAATTTTGTCATGTTACCGAGGGGTTGAGGGGGGAGGAGCCCCCCGCTAGGAGGTTAGGTTAAATTTGATAAGGTTAGGAGGTTAGGTTAGATTACTGGGGGTCGAGGGAGCCGGAGCCCTCGCTAGATTAGGTTAGGTTATATCCGCTAAGAGGTTGGGTTAAATTTGGTTCTTAAAAAAATCCCTACATCCAGGGGGGAAGCCTAGATCTAGGGAAATTAACCTAGATCTAGGGAAATTAACCTAGATCCAGGGAATTTGTACTCCTACACACCTCAAAAAATACTTGTTTCCGACGTATTCTTTGTTCCCCACACGAAAATGTAGCTATATAATCTATCTAATAAGCTTTTACCTGTGCTTCTGTATACCTAACCTGACCGTAACCTAACCTAACCGTTACTGACAGAAATTACAACTTGGGGGGGTATGATGGGGCGGTATAAGAAAATATATTGATTTCCGCTATAAACAAGAGCTAAATTTATTCAAAACACATTAAAACTAAATAAAATAATGTCTTCGAAAAATGTGGTGACCAAATATGAAAAACCTTTTATTCCTGCTTTTCAATTATTACAAGTGGAACTGTTGGCGAAAATTTCCCCGTTGGCGATTGTTCGGTATTATTCTAGTGCTTGCCCATACTCCCCTCTCTCCCCCAAAACAAGCTTGGGGACCTGGGGGGATGCGGAGTATTTGGCTGGGTAGATATAATGGACGAGAACTGCGCGGTCGCTACCGCCGTTTTTATACTTACGTTTTCTGTATTTTTTTTTCTTCAGAATACTGTGCAGTATCAATCCCCTTCCGCGTAACCTTTAAACTTATAAACACATTGAAGAAATGATATAGTTGTCTAATAGCGCATACAGACACACCCTTCCCATCTGGAGGCTCCCCGACCCATTAGGAGGTTAGGTTAAGGTTTAGGTTTTAAGGTTAGGTTAAAAAACTAGTCCGTGTCTAAGAAAATGACCGCGTAGTCCTCGTCCATTTTTACCATATGGGGTACAAAATATGCGTCGCAACCACATATTTTTTGAGTTAGGGGTTGCGTAAAACTTTCCTAGATCTAGTGAAAATTGATTGGATTTCTTCTAAATCCAGAGACGTGGGAACCTTTCGCTCCTCACAAACAGAATGATGATCAGAGTGTTGAGAATCCCCCCACCCCTCCCAGTAAGAGGTAAGGTAAACTTTTATTAGGTTGCCGGGGGGTCGAGGTTGGGCGGAGTCCCCCCCTCGTTAGAAGGTTAGGTTAGATTATTGGGTGATTATCGTTAGGAGGCTAGGTTAGCTTATCGGGGGGTCTAAGGAGACAGACCACGCTAGGAAGTTAGGTTTAATTTGCTTTGGTTAGATAGATTACCCGGGGTTTAGGGGGGCAGAGCCCCCCGCTTGGAGGTTAGGTTAAATCTGGTTGGGTAAATTTCCCTAGCTCTAGGGATTTCTGGCTCTTCTACATAACTCTTAAATCTTAAATTTGTAAATTTTCGGCTAGTGTCCGACGCATCATTTGCTCCCCACCCGAAAACCTCGCATTCCCACAGGTCCCCAAGCTTGCTTGGGGAAAGGGGGAGAGTATGGGCAAACGCTATAAATTTAACCACGTACGCTGATTCATAAAAGCCGTACACTGGGACCCGGGATATGTATTTAACAAAATACAGCTGCTCGCATTGTTTACATATCGAGCAGTGTTACAAGCTAGCGGTTGGTACAGCAACATACCAAATATATGTATATGTAAGGGGTAGGCGATATATATATGATTCATAAATACATATAATAATGCAAATTTAAGGTATAGAAGCTTTTTGGTGATAGAAGAAAGTATCCTCCTCACAAAGTCCATGTATATGTATTATCATTTGTACCGCTGCTTTGAGCAGAGCGTATAATTTCAGGCTTGCCACCCACGGTTGATACATTATGATTTAAAATATATCGATACAAAACAGTGAGACCCCCAAAAACTACAGATTATAATCGTATATATGTAATTTAGCATCATTATATAGTAATAGCTGCGGTAAGGAGACTATTTATGTAATATTTTCCTCTGCCATGTGCATGTTCCGCATCGGTTTGTAATCTTGCCTCAGGCCTGCCCACTACATTTAAGCTCCGCCCCTTCTCGATGACTAGAGATACCATCGTGGTATTTGATGATCGCAATTGCGACGGTAGGATTTACATCGTGGTAATCGCAATTGCGATAGACTAGGAATATGAGCCTTAGTGCTGGCCGAAACCTACACCCCAGGGGCCGCATTCAGAGACGCTAACGGCCATGCTTCACGACCTAGCGACTGCCATCAGCTGTTTTGGTATTCTGCGTGGAGATTGATGACGTACTTAAAGACGTTAAGCTGTCAAAACACGGCGACTGCCTATAAGGTGGTGTTGAGAACGCAATATACATAAAAATACTCATAAATTGAGTATATATATATGATGTTTTCTGACACAAGAACTGAACAAGGCAAGTATACAAACGAAATTAGGCCATATAACAAACCCAGCCGCTTGTGGTGATAATGTTTTGGGGTGATGTGATAAGAGTGGTGACCTGTGGCATCTCACCTGCGCGGGTAGTGACTAGCGATGCCAGGTACCACCACGCGCACGGCTCCGCGGCAGACAATGTATAGTGGCGCCCTTTTCCTTATTAAAACCCAAGCCCTTGTCCATCCAGCCGTGATGGGTACCGGGTGTTAGCCGGGGGTTTGTGACCCGCCTCCCGGGATGATGGCTTCCCCCAACTGGCAGGAAGACTAGCTACGAATAGATTAGCAAGCGAAAAAGATCACAAGAAGAAGAAGAGCACCCTATTACCCGGAAGGAATAATTAATAGCTAGAATACAAGGAAGTACAGCCACCGGCGTGTTACCCGCGTGTATGTGGAGGTAGAAACAAGTGTTGAAGCGACGGAGGTGACACAGGGGATGAAGGAATGATGGAATAAGCTAGAGCATATAAATAAGTACAACGACCTTGAAATGCAGGCCGCGGCTGCTGCCTTGTTATTGGCTGACACGTTTGAAACACAATCTGATTGGCTGGCACGTTTGTTTTTACACAATTGTGATTCGCTGGCGAGGCTGTGACGTCGTTGTAGTCGCTCAGCCAATCAGTTATCGATGCCCATAGCAGCCATGTACCGCCACTGCCATGTCTCGTACTGGAATACTCACGAGCGCCGGGGTGTAGAAATAGAGAGATGTTGTTGAGCGAACAACCGTGGCCTTTAACTCTCTCTGAATGTCTGCCCAGGAGAGTAGGTAGAGATGGGAGCATACGCTAGGCTGCGCGTGGCATGCGGTGCTCATCTCCGTGGCATTAGCCCTTAGAGCCTGTGGTGGGTGAGGACCCGTTACCCCGGGACACAGGGCTAGTGTGACTCCCGGGTTACCACAGTTACCTTCCCCAGGTTACCCCAAGTACCCATTTATCAACCCCGAAAGGAAGGAAGAACAGCTGGGTAGGCTGGTCACCGACTTGCCCTGGCCCGGGATCGAACCAGGGCCCGCAGATTCGTAGCCAGGCACGCTAGCCACTGCACTACGGAGGCAACAACCCAGGAGGCGAATCACAAACCCGCGGTTAACACCCGGTACCCATTCACTGCTGGGTGGACTCGGGTTTTAAGAAGAACGCCCATCTCTCTTCGCTCCACCCGGGGATTGAACCCGGGACTTCTCGGTTGTAAGCCGAGCGTGCTACCACTACACTACGGAGTACCCTTACCCTGTGTGTGTGTGTGTGTGTGTGTGTGTGTGTGTATGTGTGTGAGTGTTTTATATACGTTGGAGCCTATAGTGCCTGTTGGCTTTTTATCTTCCGTAGGTTTTTTTCTTTTTCTTCTCTCCTTGAGGGCTCAGGTAGTTGGCCCTGCATATTCTGGAGGGCTATAATGGTTCGCCCTCGCCCGCGGTGGGTGGCGCAGACTGGATTTTTAAAGTGACACCTGTGATGATTTGAGGCTCATGCTGCCCCCTGCATGCATGGTGCATTCCACCGCATTCACAGTCGAAGGTGAGGTTGATAGGTATCCTTGGCCACTCGACGATGGGAGAAACAGTTGGTCCTGGCGGGACTTGAACTCGGGACCTTGTGCTCACCACTACCAGACGCTAACCACTCGGCCACCGCCTCTCCGAGTGTGTATGTGTCATTCACATATGGCTTCTTTACGCGTTCACACGCGATCGCCAATTGTAACCCTCCTGGAAAGACCTTAGAGCTCACTCATAAAGACTCTCAATGGTCCTGCTTCTTTAGTATCAGCGCCTATTTAACGAATTTTGACTCCATATTCCAACATTGCATCACCTAGAAAAAACACTTGAATCTCCATCTACGTACAGTATACTGCATTTCATGCCTTTACTGTGTGTTGTTAGCACTTTTAACTTCCTTCTGTCACTAACCTTTACAAAGCCTAAGACATGCAGTAGCTTTACAATGCATCTCTTTCTCTGCAGTTAGGGAAGTGTCACTCACAAGCATTCATTAACTTCCGAACCATCAACTTTCTCTCGCTCCCATGCATACACTTGTCCACGCTACCCCACTCATGAAAACTAATCGCTGATGGTCAAGATGATGAGGTTGATGATGATGATGATGACAAATACAAAACAATGATATATAGTATTGATATTGTTAATAATAATAATGATAATAATAATAGTAATAATTATTATTGTAATAATAATGATGATAGCAAAAAAATATTATAATTGCAACAACATATAGTGTATACATGAAAACAGATTGACTGTTGGCTACCGTCACAGGTTGAGCTGGACTTCATCCCGTAACAACAGTCTGCCGTAGTGTTTTATCCACCTCGCTCACATCCTGCTATTGTCCTCCATGTGTGGTTTTCGAAGGGAGGAGACCTTGGTGCGGCGGGTGTTGCCTGCTGTGGACATGGGCTGTTTTGTAATGCATGGTGGAGTAAGGGTTGGAGAATGGACGTCCTTGGGCTAACATTACGGAGATGGAGGGGCGGTTACGTGCATGATAAAAGGGGCTTGAGAATTGACCTTGCATAAAATTGCAGTCTTTTTACCCTACAGTAAGGTTGATTAGCATCAGACAAATTCATATGGGCCATGATTGTTTTTTTTCATCGTCATCCTCTGAGTCATGCGTATAACTGCTGGTCTCATGGTCGGCAAGAATGAGAGGATGCACCTCATCAAGCACTCCTCATATTTTCTTCAAACTTTCTTATTTTCAAACCACTCCACGATGTTGATGTTCTTTTATTACAATGAACTTGAGCGGGGATGATAATACAATGATGATATTCTTATACATTTCTTGGCATGTTTTAATACCTTATACGCATCTGTATAGTGCTTAACGAGAATTGCAAGAAACAGGAGATTTTATCTAGATAACATATCAAACAAAAAATTATGTGGTTTGATTCAACTAGTTTCAGCATTACTCGCTTCATCACCATATAAAATACTTAGTTTTCTATTAAATACAAAAATTAATATTCACAGTACCGTGATGAGAGCGCAGCACTCCTTTGAGAGCGCTTGACTTCTGATCTTTATATAATTTTGTATTGAGGCAAAGCAAACCTTGTTTTGTTTCAAAAACCCAATTTCTTCACCTTTCTACTCGACAAAATCTACCAGACAACTATCCCCTCTTCTTCAATAACACTCAACTGTCTCACTTTTCTATAATGAACATTATTGGACTATCCTTTACTAAAACTCTGAACTAGAAATCTCACAGCTCATCTCTTGCTAAAACAAATTTGAAGAAGTTAAGTGTCCTGTGGCGTCTACGTCCATTTTATTCCCCTTCCCAGTTGCTTGCTCTGTACAAGGGCCTTATCCGCCCATAGAGTATGTCTCACATGTTTGGGGGGATCCACTCATACAGCTCTCCTAAACAGGGTTGAGTCAAAAGCTTTTCGTCTCATCAACTCCCCTCCTCTGACTGACTGTCTTCAATCTTTAAATCACCACCGCAATGATGCTTCTCTTGCTATCTTCTACCGTTATTTTCATGTTCACTGCTCTTCTGAACTTGCTAACTGCATGCCTACCCTCTTCACGCGGCCTCGATGCGCAAGACTTTCTACTCATTCTCCTCTCTATTATGTCCTAATCTACATCTTCCTAATGCAAGAGTTAATCAGTATCTTTATTCTTTCATCCTTATCACTGGTAAACTCTGGAACTCTCTTCCTGTTTCTATTTTTCTACCTTCCTACGACTTAAATCTTTTCAAGAGAGGAGTGACAAGATATCTCCCGAACTAACTAAATTGGCCCACCCCCCTTTCTTTATACTGTCTTTCTTTATAGTGACTGGCAACTAAGCGGGCTTTTTGTTACTTCATTATTTTTTCATTTGGCCAGTCCTTTGTAATTTAACAAACAAAAAAAACGGCTAATATTTAATCCCGCTAATATTTAAAATTTCACCCCGATCAACAAGAAATAAAAACACAATACGACAGAGCATCTCGAGTTCTGAACATTAAACCAGATGGGGGGAGAAGAGCAAGAAAAGCAATCACCATCACTTGTCTTCCTTCATCACTGTACTATAGTGTCCCGGACTGGGGCGAGTAAACTTTGTGAGACCTAGTATATTATTATCTCTCTCTCTCTCTCTCTCTCTCTCTCTCTCTCTCTCTGTTCTGTACTTCTTCTTTTCTTCTTCTTTTTTCTTTTTTTCTCGTTTTTTTCCTTTTTTTCTTGTTTTTCTTCTTCATATTCTTCTTCATTCATGTTATCTTCTTCTTGGTACCGAAATTAACAAGAAAAAGATTGGCTGGACATCAGGAAAAGAAAATACTAACAGGAAACCAATTAGGAGTTAACATTAGAGCATATTAACATAAGAAAATAAGGAAGCTACAAGAGGCCGCGAGACCTACACGAGCTACTTCCTGTTACTTAACATTACATACATCCACATTTCATCCCCATCCATGAATCCTAGCTTCCATTTAAAACTCCCTAATGACTCAGCACTAACTACTTGTCTACTGTGTCCATTCCAATCATTTACTACCCTATTTGTGAACCAGTTTTTCCCTATTTCTTTTTTAAATCAACGCTTTTCCATTTTGAATCCGTTACTTCTTGTTCTACCCTGGTTACTAGCCGTAAGAACTTTTCCTACATCTCCTTTATTGTATCCCCTTATCCATTTAAAAACTTCTATCAGATCGCCCCTTACTCTACGTCTCTCGGGTGAGTGTTAATTTAATAGCTTCAATCTCTTCTCATAACTAAAGTTACGCATCCTATGAATCATTTTGGTTATCCTTCTCTGCACTGATTCTAACAAGGCTATATCCTTCCTGTATTATGGAGACCAAAACTGAACCGCATAGTCTAGGTGAGGTCTGACTAGAGCCAAATAAAGCTTTAGAATAACCTCAGCACTTCTAATTTTAACACTTTTGGTAATGAATCCTAACACCCTATTAGCTCTATTTCTAGCCTCAATACACTGTTTCCTAAGTTGGAGGTCTGAGCTCAACCTCACTCCCAGATCTTTTTCATCTTCTGATCTTTTCAGCGATACATTGCGTATGGTGTATCTATTACCAGGGTTTTGTCTACCAACATTCATAACGCTGCACTTAGCAATATTAAATTCCATCTGCTACCTGACTACCCATTCATTAAATTTATCTAAGTCTCCCTGCAATATGTTTTCATCAGACATCTAATAATCCTACCTACCTTAGTATCATCAGCAAACTTGCTGATATCACTGCTAATCCCACTATCCAAGTCGTTGATGTAAATAAAAAATAGTAATGGACCCAAAACAGACCCTTGTGGAATCCCACTTGACACCTGCCCCCATTCAAATTTAGAACCATTAATTGTAACCCTTTGTTGCCTATCAAATGCCTATTGGAGTTAGACTAACGGGTCAAAATTGACATTAGGCCTCTATTACCCTTCTTAAATATGGAGACTACATTTTCTTTCCTTCACATGAACGGCACTTCGCCTATATCAACCGATTTCCTAAAAATATTCACTAACAACTCACTAACAACCTCTTTGCATTATTTTAATACTCTGGGATAAACTTCATCTGGTCCTGGGGACTTAAAATTCTTCATTGTATCTAGACCCGTTTTTACCATTTCCCTAGTGATCACAATATCTTTGAGTTTCTCATCAACGCTTCCTTTAAACATCTGTTCACTATTAGGTATCGTCTGTATATCCTGCTGAGTAAAAACATGAAGAAATAATCATTAAAAATTTTACACATATCCTCATTCGTACTTACAATCTCACACTGCCCTATCCTTAACGGTCCCACTAAATCCCTAGATTTTGTCTTATCGACCTGAAAAAATCATTTAGGGTCGGTCTTTGCCTGGTCAGCGACCTTAATCTCAAAATTGTTCTTTGCTATTCTTGTTAATCTCTTCCTCGCCCCTAATCACTGTCCTCGCCATCACGTTATACTGTTTTCTGCTTACATGTCCAGCCTTGACCCTTAAGTACATGTTTCTTTTTACTCCAATGTTGTGTTTTAAATTTGCAGTCATCCATTTGGGGTCGTTCCTCCTTGATCTTATCGCCCTAAAAGGAATATTATATTTATGTCCTGCAATTGCAATTAATGTCCTTACAAATAATGTATAATCCTCATCAGCCCCGACCTCACTGACAGCTGTCTCCGCACTGACCTCTGACCACTCCTCCCCCTCCATCCTACACCCTCAGTTAATCCCCTTCAGGTGTCTTCTTAATGCTGCATAATTAGCCTTTTTGAAGTCAGGTACTCTATGTTTATTAACACTTATATGTCCTACTTTCCATTTTAAGCAAAACCAGATTTCACAATGATCGCTGTTTCCTAACTGACCTTCAACCTCCACCTCTGTAACTAAATCTTCCCTGTTTGTTAGTAATAAATCTAGAATATTATTTCCCCTAGTAGATTCCTTGATTGCTTGCCTTAGAAAGTTATCCTGAACTATATTTAACAATTCCGCCGCGTCATTGTCTCCTACAATTAAATCATAGTCTGTGTTCCTAAGATTAAAATCTCCTACCACGGAAAATCAATTATATCTGCAATTCGTGTTTATTTCTTGCCATATAGGAGGTGAATCCTCTTTACATATGTTTGGAGGCCTAAACACTACACCCAAAACCATTATCTCAGTTCCCTCCGTAACATCTACCCATTTTTTTTTTTTTTTTTTTTTTTTTTTACATCGCAAAGGACTAGCCAAGGGCACAACAAAAATGGGTAACACAAAGCCCGCTTAGTTACCAGTCCCTATAAAGAAGACAGTAAGAGAAAAAAATAAAAAGGGGTGAGCCAATTTAGTTCGGGAGGTGTCTTGTTACTCTTCTTTTGAAAAGATTTATGTCATAGGAAAGTGGAAAAATAGAAACAGGAAGAGAGTTCCAGAGTTTACCAGTGAAAGGGATGAAAGAGTAAAGATACTGATTAACTCTTGCATTAGGAAGATGGACAAAATAGGGATGGGAATGAGTAGAAAGTCTTGTGCAGCGAGGCCGCGGGAGGGGGGAGGCATGCAGTTAGCAAGTTCAGAAGAGCAGTGAGCATGAAAATAACGGTAGAAGAGAGCAAGAGAAGCAACATTGCTGCGGTGATTTAAAGATTGGAGACAGTCAGTCAGAGGAGGGGAGTTGATGAGACGAAAAGCTTTTGACTCAACCCTGTTTAGGAGAGCTGTATGAGTGGCCTCCCCAAACATGTGAGACATAAGGCTACAGGGGCCTTATCCGCCCATCCTCCATGCGTCGGCATAGGAGGGGTCTGCATGGTCGGGCCCCCCGGCAAAACCGGGTCAAGGGCGCGATTACCGCGCCCCCGGGCTCTACCTCTTAGAATGTTAGTGGCTAGATTTAGTTTTTACAGGGAGGGATTGCAAACCCCCCTCCAACCAATCTATGTCAGGGATTGGCCTTACTGCTCACCGTGGCCAGGGACGCAGAACCCCCAGTAGGGATTAACCCCAGGCTGCCCACAAATTATATATATATATATATATATATATATATATATATAATATATATAATATATATATATATATATATATATATATATTATATATATATTATATATATAGAGATATATATTATATATATATACATTATATTATATATTATATAGCTATATATATTAATATAATATATATATATATATAATATATATATATATGATACATATTATATAATATATATTATTATATAGAATACATATATATATATATATATCTATATTATATACATATACATATACATATATATAATATAAATATAATTATTACATATACAATCTATATATATATATATATATATATATATATATATATATATATATATATAGTATATATATATAATATATATAATTGATGTTTCAGGGTGACAGAGAACTCGTCATACTTGGGGCTGTTTATGCGCAACGTTTCGCCAAGGCACTTGGCATCATCAGGCTAAAAATAGTTAAAAATTTAATATATTGTAATGCTAAAAAGCGAACATCTAAAAATTAATTTTTAAGAAACAAAAAAATATTCCTATATTATCTAAAATTAC
>JACEEZ010007380.1:0-11629 GCA_016584305.1 Chionoecetes opilio | reverse complement strand
AAAAGGGGTTAAGGTGGTGCGGGACCGGGAGAACTTTTCTAGCGGTGCACATCAATTTCCTCTCCCCCCCCCGAAAAGCCAAAAACAAAATTCAAATTTAGTCCCCCAGGAAGCACAGGTAAAGCCCAGCGAGCGTGGCCGGGGTCGGTTTTGGTAAAGGGGGGATTTTAATCCCGCGAGGGGAATTCAAAAGTGTTTGATAGAGGACGCCTGAGGGCCGAACATTTAAATTTTTTCCCCTTGGTGTAAAGCCGTGAAGTATCACACCAAATTTGGGTTCTCAGGAAGGCCAAAAAGGTGGGGGAACCGAGGCCTCCCTGCTTAAACGTGTTTTAAAAAATTGAGGTGGGGGGGGCTTTTTAGAGTTCGCGGCGGGGGAAAATAGTAAACAAGACCATGTATTGTCCTTCGATAGAGGACTGTTCGTGAGGTGCCAAGCACTTAAATTACTTCTTGGTTAAATGTTCGTCGTAAGAGAGACATATACACCCAAAATGGTATTTCAGTGAATGCTACATACAAGTAGATTTTTCCTGAAGCCTCATTCTGCTTGAACTTGTGTTTTTTTATAAAAAGACTTTTTTAAAAGATTGGGGTTTTCAAGTATTCAATTGTTTGCCAATATTTTCACCAAGTGCTCACAAATAAAAATGTAAACTACTTTTTTTATTAAGAACTGTTTCAGTTGTGTTTTGAAGGGTAATTCTGATATGTCCCGAAGAAGTACAGAGAATTTACGGTAAAGGATAGATCATTCAGCCTCACAGAGCAGAGGATTGACAGCCTGAGAGACAGGCTTGAGCGTGAGCTATTAGAAAACTCCCCGTGTTGTGTATGTGTGTGTGTAGGCGTTGTTACTTAAACTGCATACACAGACAAACACCCAATCACCAATCGTACGTAGTGTAGTGGCATTTGACCATCTACACCGTTATCACCATTATGTAGTGCCCACCTTGGGAGTGTACTCTACAGTCCTGGTTACTCCGCTGCCACCACCCACATTAAGTGGGAAAAAATATATGAATGAACAAAAATAAAAGATTTTAAAAAAATATGTAAGTACTGGTTGGAAACTGAATGACAACGCGTTAATATATTCTAAATATAATATATTTAACTCTTTACTGTCTCACTGGTAATTTTTATACATTCACAAGTTATCTTAATATTAAGTCTCCTTCCCTCCTAGCGATACGCACGCGAAATGCTCAAGTCGTTATCCTAATATAGTTTACTATCTTTGGTAACTTCGGTTGCACTGTCACCACATTAACGATACGCACATGTAATGCTCAAGTCGTCATCCTGATCTAGTGTACCCTACTATCTCGGGTAATTTCAGTCGCACGTTACCCCTTTAACGATACGCACGCGAAGCTCAAGTCGTCACCCTAATATAGTTTACTATCTCGGGAAAACTTCAGCGGCACTTTTACCCCTTAACGATACGCACATGTAATCCCTCAAGTCGTTTTTCTAATATAATGTATACGTAGTCTATCCCACTTCCAACGTTTCCCTCTCATTATTTTCTATTTCCTTCTTTCTCCTTGTCCTCACACGGCTGGCTGTGACATGTTGTAGTTGCCCCCTTGCTAGTTTGTGAGCGCTTGGCCCCTGGTCCGCCAACAGCATCCTACCTTGGGACCCAAAAGTAATACACTTTATTAGTCCTGGTCAACAAAAGGAATCACCAGTAAGTCATGTCTACATCTCTAGTTAACAAACTTTTCATAACATACCTTACCAAGGGCGAGAATATCACCTCCCCACAGGCGACTTAACTAAAATGAAACGTCGAGCTGCTTCTAAAATTATCCAAAACCTAGAATCCCCGTTCTCACCTCTTTTCGCTACGTGTCTAATACACTGGCTTAAAATATAAGCCTAACCAGTGATTCAGGAATGAGGCGTGGAGGAAAATTCCCGTTAGCTTTTTGATACTTATGTGTTATTTCATCTCTTCCCCTATTAATGTAATTTCTCGCGTTACAGTAGTAGGGTGGGGTGGGGTCATCAACACCGCAAAAAACCGGGGGGAGCCCCCGTAACGGAAAAGGTACCAACGCGGAAAAATTTTTTTTCACAAATTGTTCCGCCACCATGTGCCACCAACGGAAAAAAAGGGGCGCCAACCCCTAAAAAAAAGTGAAAACTAAATGGGGAGCAACAAGGTAAAAGCCGTCCTCACCCCTGACCGGGTAAAAAATTTATTTTTCGATGATAATGTTGGTACTTCCCCTTTTATAATAGTGTTTGTGGCTGTAAAGGTGGGTGTTTCTTTTGAGGTAATTTGATAAGGTATAACCTTTAAACAATTATTATAAAGTGTGATGTTTTGAAGGACTGAATTTAATTTAAAAAAAAATTTCCGATAACGAGGTGAGTTCGGGATCCGACAAAAATTTTTGGGAAAACTATTTTTTTTAAATACCTTAAAAACATAAAAAAAGTGAGGGACTATGATATTGCATGATATTAAAGGGGTGGTGGTGAACTAGTGCATTTAAATTAAAGGGAAAACAGTGTTTTTTTTTTGGTAAAGTTGAAGGTGATTGGTATTAAATTATGATGCTATATCAGTGTTATTATGCTATAAGCACAGGGAAAACTAACTATTATATAAGTGATTTATGTTTTAGAATGTTTCCCTAAAATTTAATTTTTTTATGGTTAAAAAAAACCCATTTAACACTGCATATTTTGGGGGCATGACGTTCGGTGATCCCCCACAATTTTGAATCATATAAATAAATATTGAAGCAAAATCCCCACAGTAAAAAACAAGTGAACTAACTACCAATATAGCATGATTTAAAAGGGTTTAACTTTTTCAATTAAATAATGAACACGTTTTTCATGGGAAAGTTGGGGGAAAGGAAAATGGAGCATACCGGAATCCCTTTAAGCACGGGGGAACTACTATAAAAGAAGGATGAAGATTCAAATAAGGAAAAAAAACCTTTATAATGCATATTTGCCATATTCTCCCCACTTTTGAGACTCATAGCCCCTTCTTGGTCCTCCAAGAGTCAATGAAAAAACCCTGGGGAAAAGTTTAAAAAATCTCTAATTTATGATTTAAAATTTTCATTTTACCCTTTATTGCCAGCAAAGGGCCAATCCCCTAATTACTCTTTTTAAAGGGGATGCCTCCAAGGCCGCTCATTATAATAAAAAACAACTTTGCCGAATGGCCTTTTAAAGTCCAATTTTCCCCCATCTTTTGTTACAGAGCCTTTTCTACGAGAGGTAGCGCGGGGATTACTTAAGGGCTGTTTTTTTAAAAAATTTTTAGGGTTTTACCCCCAAAAGGGGTTAATCTATTAACCCCGAAAGGGATGTTCAAGGCGCCCATATTTTTTGAATGTGCGAAGGGTTAAGTCCAATACTTTGTAAAAGGACGCCCTGGAGAAAAAGGCATGGGCCCAAGGATGGTACTGGGGTTTTCGCCTAAACAAACCTTGTGAACCTCCAGGCAGCCAAAGGAGGTTTTGCCTTCCAAACAATGTGGAAATTTTAACCGTACCTTTAGCTTTGGAGAAAGTTGGGTGGGGGGGGCAAAAGGGGAACGGTACCGTAGAACCAAAACCAAATTTAATTAAATTCCGGGGGCACCATTGCCAGGATGGCCCACCCTAAAGGGGGAAACCTTCTTGGGCAACATAGCTTCTGAAAAAGGTAGGGTGGGGTGGGTCACACCGGGAACTGGGGGGATCACAGTAAAAAATTTATAAAAAACCTTAAATGACCCTTATTATCTGAGTTAAGTATTCATGAGGGTCCCATAGGTGGGCCATATTGGAAGTTTGTTTTGGGCACAGTGTGCACTCTCTCGGGTAAAAAAGGGATTTTTTATGAATATTTTTCCACTAATAGTACGGTGTCCCCCACACCACCCTACACATTCACGCCGGACCGGAATACAATTTTGGATGAGAGTTCATTGTCGATGTTATGAAGCCAGTCAAGGTGGTGTGCGAGAGGCCAGCCAGTAGCCCCCGCAGGAACTCGTGAACGCGGTGACAGCATGACGTTTGGGGCATTATAAATGCTGTGGGGCAGTCCATCCCTCCAGGTTTATAATTCCAGATGCCGATGGAATCCCCCTTTCATGAGGAACACGATCTTTGGTTCCAAAGGGATATTGCATCCTAGTGGCTGGATGAATGGTGAATGCTTCGTGCAGGGCACTTCAGCATCTCCATGAGAAGTCTTGTTCTTCTGTAGAGAACAAGATTCTTTGATCTGGACAATGCTGAATGTCACATGAACATTCAGCCTGTTGAGTTTTCGATAAGCATGGTATCGTGATTGTACCTTGCCTCCGCATACAACAGACAAAACTCCAGCCATTGGATGTGAGGTCTTTGGTCCCTTTAAGACATTCCTGCGTGCCCTACTGAACGACCACGCGCTCATGCACCCTAACGAGCACATAAACAGTCCACAAGTTGCCAGAGTTTGCTTTGAGGCATGGACCAAAGCCACTACCCCCCCCAACATTCTCAGTGGTTTCCCGGGGGACTGGTATATGGCCACTCAATCGCAACATTTCCCAGATGATGTGTTTGTAGGAGCGCAAAGTAACCCAGCGACCGGCACCACCAGAATTTGTAGTGGAAGTTACTCCAACTTCTTCTGATGGAGGAAGTTCAGATGGAGAGGAGCGACTGGCGAAGGCCATACCTCAGAAGCTATACCCCCTTTCCCCCCCGTGTCTCCCAGGCTAGATGATGTGCCTGCCACCCCCGGGGCCCCGCACGACAGAGCCTGCCACCCCCAGCACCAGCACGACAGAGCCCGCCACCCCGGGCCCCAGCACGACAGAGCCTGCCACCCGGCCCAGCACGACGCCCCCTGCCACCCCGGGCCCCAGCACGACAAAGCCTGCCAACCCCCAAACCCCAGCACGACAGAGCCTGCCACCCCGGGCCCCAGCACGATGCACCCTGCCACCCCGGGGCCCGAGCACGACGCACCCTGCCACCCCAGGACACCCCCTTTTCAACAGACAGACTTTAAACCCCAGAGTGTGTCAGGCGTTCCCCAAGGCTAATCCTCGTCCTTATGGAAAGGGACGGAAGAGGGTGCGGGCCGCATTTAACCCAGAATGAGGAGGCAATATCTGACCGAGGTTGAAGGCAGAGAAGAGGCAGAAGCTGGAAGACAAAAGAAGGCAGCGGCTGAAAAGAAAACATTTGGGAAAGAAAGAAGGGTCCACAGCGGAAGAAGTCTGTGCCTGTCCCGGAGGAAGACACCACTGAGAGGAGGAGGTTGATGATGTCCCACTTCAGCTGGACGACTCCTCCCAGTACCGGATGAGGTGGACGACGAGGGCACCTGGACTGCAGCATCATACCCTTTTTCTGCGAAAACATCACAGGTGGGGGACTTTTTTCTGGTTCAGCTGAAGCTGGAGGAGGGAAGGGGTGTGGGCACATTAGTGTGCTATGTTTCTCAGGTGTTGGCCATCATGGAGGATGGAAAATTAAACCTTTCTTTCCTCCCGGGTGAAGTCCGCTAACACCCGAGGAACACGTTTCACCTTCCCTACCATCCTAGATGAAGTTCTGTTGATCCAGAACAGTGCAAGGGTGTCCCGGTGACCTCCAAGGGCATCACCAAGAGGCAGGCTGACCTGGTGAAGGTGTTTTCCCCCGCTGCATGCCTTCATGATGCACTTCTGAATAGTGAGCATAAAAATACCTAGACCTATCTTTAATAAATGCTATTTTATATGAGCTTATCTTTCATTTCATCACCTAATAATAATGGTGGGTGTCTAGGCTTAGCATATATGTTGATTTCAGGGAAAAAAAAACACAATAATGTTTGATGTAATATGAGTTTGAAAATATCATACGGTGCCCCCCATACCCGATCCGGTGTCCCCCTCGTGGGGGGGACACCGGACGAGGTGCCAAAAATTTATATAAAAACCTTAAATGACCCTTATTATCTGAGTTAAGTATTCATGAGGGTACCATAGGTGGGCCATATTTTGAAGTTTGTTTGGGCACAGTGTGCACTCTCTCAGGTAAAAAATGGATTTTTTATGAATATTTTTCCACTAATAGTACGGTGTCCCCCCACACCACCCTACTATGTATACTACACACACACACAGTGTCACACACAGTGTCACACACACACAACCACGAGTAACATGTGTGTTCCCTTTAGGGGAATCAGCCTATAGTAGAATCCACCACGTTTACTTTTTTCTTGTCTTTTGGGCACAGATATGAACACTCTTGGTGTTTTAATCGTGGTGTTTTAGCAGATTTGGCACAAAACAAACAGTGTTCTCTTTGTCCAGCTATATGGCGAGGAAGCGGGGTAGACATCGAAGCGGAAGGGATGTTTCTGCGCTGACTACGTCACAACCATCACAGCGCGTTCCGCGGCCACGTCATATTTTGGCCCAAAAAAAATGCATAATCTCATTCATGGGCATTTTTAAGCAAAATTAATATGAGTACAGTGATAAGTAGCTTATTTGCATCCAAAGCTTCACAAAATTCCGTGTTTTAGGTGTGAGTAAAAAGGGTCCATTATAAAATATAATGTAATTATATTTGTGATTCAATTATCGTATTTCATTTACGATTTCAACTATTTCATCGTACATCGTACGGATAGTCAGATTATCGTACAAATACGATACTTATAATACAGTTCACAACCCTACCGTGACGTCACGATGACGTTACCTCGTATCACTCAGAGTACCATATATATATATATAGAGAGAGAGAGAGAGTAACCCACGCGCATCTGGGAGGAGCTTACGGGCAACGTCATCGGGCGAGATCAGAAAAATGGGGAAAAAACATACGTGGAGTGTGAAGAAAACGGAGGAGAAGATGAGAGACTCATATTCCTTAATTTTCGCTTTTTTCTCTCTCTCTCGCAATCGTGTGGCGGAGTGTAAACAAATAATCTTAGGAGAGCACGATTGAGAGAGAATGCGAGGCGTGGGGCCCTCCAATGATGGGGACCTTGTATGAATGTGATGCTGGAGAGGGCAGGAAGGAAATGAAACCCCTAGTTTTGCTTCTCTCAAACACCGTGAACGCAGGGGAAAAACGCAAGATATTTTCAAGGCTTCACTGACAGTTATAGGCTGGTTTTCAAGGAAGTAATGGATTCAGTAGACAGGTACGTAGTTAGTGCGGGTCATATGAGGCCTCTTCCATTTGCGACAATTTCAGGAACCCAGTTCACGGAACCCCAGAATTTTCAGGCGTTTCATTTGCGCACGAAAACCTAGGTCCGAGGCGACCGCGTAGTGACATAGCATAACCGTGAACTTTCTCTACCCACATCCATTGAGTGGGTAGAATTTTCAGTTCAATCCAGTTCATAACAGAGCATGGCATTGCAGAAAGTTAAATAAAATGGCCTCTTCCAATTTGTGCCACGTTGCATTAACCAGTTCTTTCAGTTCTAGGGTGGGTTCGGGTCAGGTTAGGTTCGCGTGTCACAAATGTGGAACGCAAAAAACCCCGTTTTTTGTTATAAACATACTCAGCTAGCGAGGCAATGTATTACTTAAAGTTAATCGTCCAGACCCATTCATCATTCCTGATTATGCAGTAAAAATATAGCCATGATCGAGGATATCAACAATTGTTGTCACATTTTGCATTCCAGGTCACCCGTTTTTAAATGATCCGCATTCAAAATCTGTAAATTCCCGTGCTCTCAAAAACACAACTGTTATCAGCAGACGACGCACCAGGGTCGGCGAAGTCACAACAGGAGCACTACAGGCACCGCCTTATGACATATGCGCGAAGGACTCTGAGAAAAAATGCTAGTACTTGGGGAGTTTGGGTGTTTTCTGATATTTTTTTTGTGCGATGTGGCATGTACTTTGCATCCTGTGTGGGTGAGCGTGGGCTGTGCCTTTACCGAGAGCTTAGCACCATTTGCAAACTTGGGGCGACGATATATGTGTGAGATGTGTGCAGCGGCGGCAAGCGGCGGAGAGACGGGCGGGTAGTCGCAAGGCCACCGAGATGAGAGGGTGCAGTACCCTGGCTACTACCAGCCGCTCCCCGTGCTACAAAGGTCCTGCACACATTATATCGTCAACCGTGTGGGTTGTGAAGGGTGCTAAGCTCTCGGGAAGGGCACGGCTTTCTTGCACGTGCCCAGCAGGATGCAAGTATGGCCGTGTGCACAAAAAACTATACCAGAAGCACCCAAAATTCCCCAAGTACTACATTTTCTCAGAGTTACGTGTGTCTGTGTCGGCGGGGCTGCGAGCTAAGCGGGTATCACACGAGGGCGTTTTCGATGGACTGTTTCGTTTCGAACCAAACAAGCATTTGGTTGGACCTGTTCGTTCGAACCACTGACAAAACACTAGCCCACGGTTGGGCCAACCGCTTCACCCAACAATAACAAACTAAGATGAAGCGATATGACAGCGAGAGGGCGCGGAGATTTTTTGTTAATGTTTTAATTTAGGGGCATTATATAGAACGTGCTACTGGTGATGAAAAAGGGAGGAGGTGATTCTTAGAGAGAACAGCGACAGATGAAGACGCGTCGTTTCATGGAGCTAAATGGGTTATGTGGACGATGAACTGCGCGCCGGTTAGTTAAGTCGGTTAGGTTAATTATTCCGTCAGGGGGTCGAAGGGGACGGAGCCCCTCCCGTAGAAGGTAGTTCGGTTAGTAGGGTTAATAATTTCACCAGCAGGGCGTCGTAGCAGGAGCCCAAAATCGAGTGGCGGCGGGCGGCCGCCGGCCACTGTTACCTGTGGCCACCGAAACCTGTAGCGGGGGCCGCCCGCCCGCCAATTGCCAATTGGCCCAAAACCCACACGCCCAAATTGTGTAAGGAATTCGGTCCTCCATAGTGTGAAATAATACATATGAGTCAGTGTCTAGGAAAGGACCGCGCCATGTCCTCGTCCACCTATAAACCCATTTAGCTCACATTGAACGCGTCTTTCATCTGTCGCTGTCTCTTCTAAGAATCACCTCTCCCTTTTCATCAACAGTAGCTACGTTATATATATGCCCCTAAAGTTAAAAATTAACCCAAAAAATCTCCGCCGCCTCTCGCGTCATTCGCTCATTTAGTTTGTATTGTTGGGGAAGCGGTTGGCCCAACCGTGTGCTAGTGTTTGTCAGTGTGTTCGACGACGGTCAAACCAAATGCTTGTTTGGTTCGACGAAACAGTCCGACGAAAACGCCTCGTGTGATCCCACGCTTAAGGTCCCAGCCGCCCGACACAGACCACACGGACGGACTTGAGAAAAATGTAGTACTTGGGAATTTTGGGTGTCTGTATCTTTTTGTGCGACAACGGCACATACTTGCATCATGAATGGGCCGGCAAGGAAAGCCGTTGCATTCCCGAGAGCTTAGCACCCATTCACAAACCCACACGGTGACGAATATGTGTGCAGACCTTTTTGGAGCGACGGGGAGCGGTGGTAGTAGCCAGGGTACTGCAGTCCATCTCATCTCGGTGGCCTTGTACTACCCGCCGCTCTCCGCCGCTTTGCCGCCGCCTGCACACATCTGCACCATATATCGTCCCCCACCAGTTTGCAAATGGGTGCTAAGCTCCGTTAAAGGCACAGCCCCACGCCTGCACCCACACAGGATGCAATTAAAGTACATGCCAATCGCACAAAAAAAATATCGAAAACACCCAAAACTCACACCAAGTACATACATTTCTCAGGGTCTTCCGCGCAATATGTATCAGGCCGGTGCTGGGAGGCTCCCTGTGTGACGTCCGGCCGACCCATGGTGCGTCGTCTGCTGATAAACAGTTGTGTTTTGAGAGCACGGGGAATTTACAGATTTTGAATGCGGATCTTTTAAAACGGGGACTGGATGCAAAATGTGACAACATATTGTTGATATACTCGATCATGGCTATATTTGACTGCATTAAATCAGAATGATGAAATGGTCGGACGATTACTTTAAGTAATACATTGCCTCGCTAGCTGAGTATGTTTATAAACAAAAAACGGGGTTTTTGCGTTCCATTTGTGACACGCGAACCTAACCCTGAACCCAGAACCCAACCCTGAACTGAAAGAACTGGTTAATGCAACTTGGGCACAAATGGAAGAGGCCATTTTTGACTTTCTGCCATGCCATTCTCTGTTATGAACTGGATGAACTGAAAATTCTACCCACCAATGGATGTGGGTAGAGAAAGTTCACGGGTTATGCTATGTCACTACGCGGGTCGCTCGGACCTAGGTTTTCGTGCGCAAATGGAACGCTGAATTCTTGGTTTCCGTGAACTGGTTCATGAAATGTCGCAAATGGAAGAGGCCTCATATGACTCCGCACTAACTACGTACCTGTCTACTGAATCCATTACCTTCCTTGAAAACCAGCTATAACTGTCAGTGAAGCCTTTGAAAAATATTTTGCGTTTTCCCCTGCGTTCACGTGTTGGGAGAGAAGCAAAACTAGGGGTTTCATTTTCCCTTCCTGCCTCTCCCAGCATCACATTCATACAAGATCCCCCATCATTGAGGGGCCCCACGCCTCGCATTCTCTCTCATACGTGCTCTCCAAGAATTATTTTACACTCCGCCACACGATTGCGAGAGAGAGAGAGAAAAAAAAGCGGAAAATTAAGGATATGAGTCTCTCATCTCTCCCTCCGTTTTCTTCATCCACTCCACGTATTTTTTTCCCCATTTTCATGATCTCACACCGATGACGTTGCCCGTAAGCTCCTCCCTATATGCGCGTGGGCTTACTCTCTCTCTCTCTCTATATATATATATGTACTCTGAGAGAGACGAGGTAACGTCATCGTGACGTCACGGTAGGGTTGTGAACTGTATTATAAGTATCGTATTTGTACGATAATCTGACTATCCGTACGATGTACGATGTATAGTTGAGAATCGTAAATGAAATACGATAATTGAATCACAAATATAATTACATTATATTTATAATGGACCCGTTTACTCACACCTAAAACACGGATTTTGTGAAGCTTTGGAGAAATATAAGCTACTTATCACTGTACTCATATTAATTTTGCTTAAAAATGCACCATGAATGAGATATATGCAGTTTTTTGGGCCAAAATATGACGTGGCCGCGGAACGCGCTGTGAATGGTTTTTGACGTAGTTAGCGCAGAAACATCCCTTCCGCTTCGATGTCTACCCCGCTTCCTCGCCTATATAGCTGGACAAAGAGAACACACTGTTTGTTTTGTGCCAATCTGCTAAAACACCACGATTAAAACACCAGAGAGTGTTCATATCTGTGTCCAAAGACAAGAAAAAAGTAAACAGTGGTGGATGTCTACTATAGGCGTGATTCCCCTGAAGGAACACACATGTTACTCGTGTGTGTGTGTGTGACACTGTGTGTGACACTGTGTGTGTGTGTAGTATACATAGTAGGGTTTGGGGTGGGGGGACACCGTACTATTAGTGGAAAAATATTCATAAAAAATCCATTTTTACCTGAGAGAGTGCACACTGTGCCCAAACAAACTTCACAATATGGCCACCTATGGTACACTATAAACTTAACCCGAAATAAGGGTATTAAGGTTTTTAATTTTTTTTGGCCCCCGTCCCCCTGTCCCCCCCAACCCGATAAATTA